>LUCH01006998.1:0-13197 GCA_013368495.1 Paragonimus heterotremus
ATTTTCCAAATACATGACTAAAAAATTTCGCGAGGTAACGAGGTATCACATTTCTGTAAGAACATTTGTGACGGACAGAGTGGTGACCCGAGCGCGAGCAGAACCAGTGGCACCTGGATGCCACTTCCATGTTCGTGAGAGGGCGAAGAGTTGATAAAATCAACCCCACAATCACCACTCAGGCGAAATCATTTCGAAGTGGATATTTGTATCGTATCTTGATTCACTGCCCAGTTTGTATGGTGATGTCAGCTGATCAATGGGTTTTGTCATCATTAACCACGATGAATTTCTGCACGGCTTGGCCTACTCCGATATGTTTGACAAGTATTCATGTGATTTCGGTTCGACTCTTGGTCACACCGGTAGTTTATCTGTTCTTGTTGCGTTGACAATTCGATTGTTCCTTTTGGCCATACGTGATAGACGTAGATCTGAATTAGACTGATTAGTTTGAATCAATGTGATTTCTCCGATAGAGGAACCGATCAATTTCGTCAGTTGAATGGCCGTAACTGTGAGGAAGTCAGGTGATATCCGTCTGTGAATCGATCTCAAGCCACTGAATGAAGTGCCTAGAAGAAGAGATCACCGTTTACCAACCATCGACGACATCCTATCGGAACTAAGTCTAGCCATATTTTTCACATGTGTAGGCTCATCTCCGACTTCGTGTCATTTAGCACCGGCTGGGCGGTTCAGTTAGTTTGCCACATTTGAAGCCTCATTTGGACATTATCGTCGGTAGCGTTTGCCCTTCGGACTGAAGATGTCCAGCGAAAGTTTACGAACCTGTTGATTCAGGCACTTGACAAAATGGAAAGAATCCTATGTTGCACATGACGCGATACTTTTCGAGGAAACCGATGGGGGATCAAGACGGATACATGGGGGAAATTCCGAGGTGCCTCACTCAGAGAGGAATTTGCCTGTCACCCGACATAGTGGCTTTACAAGAAAAGACGTGCCGAAATCGAGCAGACCCAAAATAGGTCTAGTGAATACAAAGGCTATAGACGCGATGCTATCTTCTGAAAATGTGAAGGCAGTATCACGAGTGGTACGGTCAACTACCTGAGTCGTTTTCTTCCAACACTGTTTGACATGATACATCCCATGCACATGTTGACCAATAAGGAGGTATCAGTGAAATAGGAGGAAGAAGGATGTACAATATTCAATAAAGTCAAATAGGTTATTTTCGGGGCCTATATACTGAATACCTGCAATATAATGCCACTTCTGGTCATTCAGTATGATGGGAGTGAAGCTGGCCTGGGGGACGTTTCATTACAAACTGTAAAGCCGATGAAATACCAAGGCAAGGGTCTTCCATATGTTGAGCAAAATTGTGTGCAAAGCAATAGAGAAATGCTAGCAGTGATAGCAGTCTTACTCACGTGGGGCCGTTGAATCCTTGTAATTCTGGTTGAAAACTATAATTTACACCGACCACAAACCGTCGGTTTCAATGGCGAGAAAACCGTTATGTGTTGCACAGAGTAGGCTACAAAGAATGATAATCAAACTGCAGAACAATGACGTAGAATTGACTTATCAGCTGGAGAATGAGATGCACATAGCTGACATCTTGCATAGAGCTTGCGGTGGAGTTTCCTACTTCGGAAAACCTCAGTGTGATACTACTGCGACTTCGAATTACAGTAAGACGGAAACCGTCCTACTTGCAAAACTAAGAGAAACAGCATCACAGAAGGCTACGTTACTAGGTCTGGTTGGAACATTCAGAGACGAATGGCCACCCGATAAGAAGCAGCTGTTCGAAGAACCAGCAATTTTTTCCAGTGACCATGGTCAACTTACCCAGGAAGGTAGTTTAATGTTCGAAGCAGAAAGAATCGCAGTTCAGCGAACGTTTCATTAGAAGATGTTGAAGCAAGTTCTTCTAGCAAATACAGGAGTGAACAGCTGCGCCTAGATGACAACGGAGCTCTTCTGTTAGCCTCAGATATCGAAGTTCATAAGGGAATATATACGGAACTGTTATGCGCGTCGGACTATTGACTCGAATTGAATTTTCCGGTGCATCAAATCCCCTAGAGTCCATGACAGATATTGTATGCAAACATCCTTGCATTCGACAATAAACAATACTTGGCCACAGCAGAACATTTCGGCGAGTTCTACGAGTTAGAACAGTTGAATTCCAACATTTCTACCGCGAATGTTAATAAATGTTGAGCCCAGTTCGCGCGACACATTATACCCCAGATCTTCTTCTCCGACAAAAGATTGTAGTTCATTGGCACAGATTTCAAAATGCCCTCCAAAAAGTGGGAATTCTGACAACGTACAAGCAGCCCGTACTACTGTCCATCAAATGGCAAGGCCGAAACGGCGGTAAAGATGGTTATGTGAATGCTGCGACCGGAAGGACTACCTGGAAGTTATGCATATCCATTGTTACAAGAGAAACAGGATACTGCTAATAAAACTACGTCCAGGAGCTCAGGCCATCTACCGATAACAGGAGAACTGTGAAAACTTCGTCGTACGAAACCGAAGTGTGCAATGATTTGGACTACAACTGTCAAGCCAAAAACGAAAGCACAACTAAGGCGCTCGCGACCCACCGGTTTTACGGTTTCGGAAAACCAACGGCGATGTGCAGAAGGAGTGGCGGTGAGGTATTACGACTGTCGGTCATATGAAGTAGGATCCGGATTCATTTGACCTCAAAGCATTTAGAACTTTCATGTGACCATATTGCCAAACCGGCTTACGCTCAGTTAAAATTGGTTGCCAACCGAGCAAATGGATCACGGTAATCGACGATGAATTAATAGCTGGAAACTGTCACGCTAATTTCTAGCTAATTGCCCACGGTGTTACTCGATATACTTGGTCTCCAGTTCGATGTTGTGACGACTACACAGCGTCAGGTATATCTGAGACTTCATTACTGCACCGACGCTATTTGTTTATCACTAGTGATGCCAGAAGTAATATTACTATTCGTGGTCTCTTTGTTCCCAACTTGTGTATGTGCTTAAACCTTTGAACGAGAATGGATTACAAAAGGTGCCCCGCGCAGTCGAACGTGCGACACAAGCTTTGCGCTAGCTTGTTACTCTGTCGTGTTGTCTTTTGGTCCTGTTATCCGCCCCCTCACGTCGAATTCGCGTGTCGACAGTATATTTCTTGTTTACTCGCTGCATTAGTCTTAACCGCCCGTCTTCGGTTCGTTTGACTCCACACCACCTATTTAATAAATTATCACATACGTAAGTTAACAGAAAATGATCTGCGATTTATACTATGCACGTTCATTAATAACAAGTATTATTTCATTGTTGACTCTACCTATTGATAAAATCACGAAATCCAGTCATTTCTTCAACGTATCTCGCCATCAAATCACCGCGATTTTTAGGGCCTTCCATAACAACTTTACAACTGTTAAGACAAAATTATTTCCTGCAGCAATAAAGAGGTTTTGCACCCGCTTGGATACTCATTCAGTTACGACTTTGACGATATCACATACTCACCCCTTGACCGTCTACTAACTTAAAGATATACTACTTGTGCGTAATCTTCCGCTAGATCCGCCTGCCTGTAAGCCGAACATTCAAACCGTGTGCCAGGCTCCCCAGTCCGGACATGCACAAAATTCAAACGACTGCAACGGTTGACAAGATGTAGCATGATGAGATACATTGTAATAGAAATTATATTTGCGTAACACTATGAAACCTTCGCTAACCAATATGCCCCAGAAGACCTCAAGAAATCGCGGTCTATACGTCGGGCGTGAGATGCAACTTCAAGGTGCACCAATTAAACGAGGATAGTTACACCAGTGCAATGATGGTGAACCACTATTAAGCTTAATTTCTGTGGTGGACATGCCAATCATGTGACTGCAGGCACGTGGCGTATATTTAGCAAAATGGCAAGCCGTGCATAAATTTACATTAAAAACTACGTACATCTACCTGTTGAGAGTTTCATAGTAGCCCAGATACGCACAAAAGTCGCCGCGCAACCCAACAGCGTAATTGCGGCGCACGGATACTATCTTAATGGCTCTTATGGAGTTTCTTAGCACACTTGAAACAAACAGGCAGAAACTACATGACATTGTTGCAAATTTAGTGCAACTCATGCGTTGTCAGTAAACGTGTATAAACCTGAGCCACAAACTAACAGAAATCCTGTTAATTTTAAGGTAATTTCTCCCAAATTTCTTTGTTCATAGGGTAATTTGTGTTGATTGGATTATACAATATATAGTTCAATCTTTGAGTCTAGTAGCGGCTGGCTTTTGTGCTACTAATCTTTATCTACAAGGCCTGGACACTCAAAATTCTTTACTGGTTAACTAGTTCGCGGGACTTGCAACATTCCGTCGATTTTGAGCAACTAATGAGGTCTCATTCAGATGTCTGTCCATTTCTTTGGATGAGTCGGAGATTTCCTGTTCTATATATTTTCCGACGTCGTGCATATCAAGCAATAGCGGAATCCTTCGACGTTCAATTTTTTCCATCCCTAGATCACCTCCTTCCGGCGCGACTTTGATTATCAAGTCAGATATTGTAACGCGCCGTGCTGCCCTGTTGGCGCCATTTTGGTTTACGATTGTGTAAGTGGTGTACGCGTCTTACTGGGCCTTTTTCCCATGCTTGTATCTGCTGTCTCCTTTTATAGGCCTGTCTTTGAGACCTTTGTCTCAGAAGAACGCAGTCCCGTGGTGTCACCACGTTGTTCAAAGCTGGTTTATGAGCATAACAGGTAGAGGAAACCAGACTACCTGGTTTACCTATAAAGTGTAAACTGATTTTACTTTTCAGATTTATTACCGAAGGTTGGGAGCATGAGGAATATTATTTTAGAGACATGTGGGTCATATGTTTTCTCGTAAGTTTGAATTTTTTCCTATTTCTGTTTCTCCTGTTGGTTTATCCACATAATCGGTCTGTTGTGCTATTATTACTTGTGCACTATGTGTATCTATCGTATGTCGTATTACATTAAGTACACTGTTCGTGCTCATCTGAGCGTGGTTCCCACAAACGCGTTGAGAAATACACCATTACTATTATCATCAGTGTTTAGAAATTCCTCGTATCCGCTGTGTTTGCGATCGATGCCATTCCGCGGTGCCAAAGGAGCTACCTTTTTACATGTTCGTGCAAGCACTATGCAAGCTAATCTACTCGAATTGCGTTCACCTGCCAATATTCTTCAGTGAACTCTGATGTCACAGGCGCAGGCAACACACAACGGCACACATACATTGTTCTCAATTCGTGACTGCTCATCACATTAGACTGGGAGATAATTGGTCTCCTAATATTCCTCTCCTACGAAGTAACAACTGAGTCTAGGACGGATGTTCGTTGATGCTCTTCAGAACAAGTTGGGTTTTGTGTTTCATGGCTTGTCGTTGTGCCGTTTTAGCTCGTCGGATAATGTGTAATCGAGGTTTCATGTGGCTTGCCGGTTCTGTCTCCCAGTCCATCTTGGGTGCGTTTTAATCCGCTGTCGTCACTCCCGCTTTTCGAATACAGTTTTCATGAGGTCCTCGAGTGGGTTCTCATTCTTGACCACAAAAGTTTTAGGATTCATATGCACACAGTACGAGTGGGAAGTTTTGGGTGCAGGTCACAAAAGATCACTTGTACTTTTCATGCGCACCAGAAGTCATATACAGTTGTGTGCTCAAAACTTGTGTTGGTGTTGCTAGTTACACTTCCATCCATCTCACCGACTAACCATCAAAGTGGGCTTAGTGAAGAAGCAAAACGTAGAGGAATAATTGATGAATTATTATTGCATGAGGTAAAGTGATTGAAATTCATAATTATGTGCTGCATTTATTGGGTATTAACGCCTTGCGCATCAACTACTTACTGACCTGCACTCGTCCCCATGGAGACTATATTCACCTACGTTAGCCGGAAGGCAGTTGAAGTTACGTGCTACTAGGGATGGCGTAATGAAGATCAGAGATAATCTAGTTGGGGAAGTCTGGGTGTTGAAGAAAATGAGATCCAAAGAACAGTCGAAACGATGGTGAAACAATTTTGGCATACTATCAAGGAAGGTGACGTGCCGACGGTTCTATCTGTTAAGTCAGTTATCTGCGTTGAGCTTTTGATGACATTCATGTGCTTCACAAAAATGTGTAACCAAGCTCCCTGTCCTCATCTACTTTCTTCTCGTTGATTCTTCTTCCCCTTACACTCGGAATCCTCTTGGTGGTAATCGCCAGCTTTTCTTGCAAGTACTCACACGACTACTTGAATTACGCGCGCCAGAATAATTCCTTCTACGTTCGTTACTGTCTACGTGTAACCACAGTTTGATATCTTTTACTTGTCGATGCTTGTTCTCGCACAATTCGTTCATCCTTACTCCCCAATTCTGTACCATTATTTGTGGTTACCTTGGTCTCAATTGCGCTTTGTCGCTCCACCATTACGTGGTTGTTGTAATTGGACTTATTCACCTGAGTAGTTAGCGTCGAAACTCGAAAACCTGGTGGGTTCATTGTCCAGGTTTGTCATTGTTTTCTTTCATTTAGTTTCAAGTATTTTTCACGCAAAGTTTGTGCAATCGTGAGATTTTAACGATTTCCAGCGTGCCTGCTCCACGTTATTCGAAATAATGGATTGACATGGATATTGTCAATCCCGGACGTCTAGTGGTTGTTCGAGCAACGCTCAGTCTACTCGCAACGTTTGTCAATAGGCTGGATCTGGAATAGTCGGGTCTGTAAGCATCGAGCGTCTGTAAATTGCAAGCCCGCTGAGCAACCGACTTGAATCCAAAAGAAAGCATGGTCGTATCGGTAAATTCTCTATTACTGAAGTGTTGAGATAAAAAAAAGTCGGTATAAACTACATAGAAGATAACAACAAACATCAGTATTGAATCCGCCAAATAAACGAGATCTGAGGCCATCAGTCCACGTGAGTATGATCAAATGCAACAGTCGCGCAATGGCGGAACGATCAAGCGGAAATGGGACCGGGGTGCATATAAACGAAGATCCACTAATGCAAAGTAAGGAGGAAGGCGAGGCGAGAACAAATTTCCACAAGCGAACGATAGCAAGATTTAATAACACATCACGATTAACACTCACGAAGAAATGATTTTTTCAGCGCGTAACTTCAGTGGTCATGTCAGTTTTTGCAAGAAAGTTTTGCAATCACTACCAAGAAGATTTCTGATGTGAGAAGAGGAGAGATCAACAATAAGGAAATAACCAGAGAGGGACCGTGGTCACTGACTTCCTATAAAGCAAATAACAAACGTTAAGCATCAAATGCGAGCAGCTACTTTAACAGTTATCACCTAACATATATTTTGGTTGATTGTGTTGTTACTAGATAGCGATGAAAAACCACTGTCTGTTTTTGTGTCTCGTAAGGACTGTAACATAACAGTGAACATCGCCCATCATCTTCGTAGCCTTTGTATATCCTAATGCTAGTGGGTCACACTACTTGATATTACACCACTTAGACATTCCCAATTAGGAGATATCTGATCTCCACTGCTTTTATTTTCTTGTGATATTTTCTACTGATAATCAAGGTTGCAAAAGCTTATTAGATGGTGCTGGTATCACCACTCGTATTGCAAAAAAAAACAATGACATGTGGGAAACTATGTAATGTTTTCAAGTTCAATTTGCACAGGATGAAATGGCTGTCGCCAATCGAGAGTGCAGAATATTTGCACCGGAATGCACCCAGAGCTGCGACTGTCCCACATGAAGTGAGAATGACAAATTTTCCACATTCCGTTTTTCGATTTCGAGCCAGTTTTGATCATCGATTAATCTATGTGGGCAAGAAAAACGAGGGAGGGGAGGATGAAAGAAAAATGGTCACAACTTTCTTCGGTTCCCCTCACAACCATAATCCAGGGCCAGTTCGTGGCGGTGACCGTCGTGACTTGTAGACCACTTACAAGTCATCTATATTACCTAAGGGGCTGTCATTCTGGTACCCTAATTTTTGGTGGCACCGGTGTCAAAGTTAATGTTTGATTGCCTCCACAAGGTCAGTCCGCCAAACTAGCAATCCATGAGTTTACTCCTGGTAATTAGATTTGTATTAACATCCACAGTGAAAGACTGTCCATCAGTGACAATTACCTCGAACGACACTCAAGTAGTTAGTCATCTTGTTTGGTGTTAAAACTTTCGTTATCAGGGCGGACTTCCTTAATCATTTTGATTCCGTGTTTGACAACAAATGGCGGAAGTTGACTGATAATGTCATCTTTCTCGCCGTCCTCAGAACTTCTTCTACAGTCAACCTGTTTGGTGCAGGCCTTATCATTCCGGAAACTTTTGACGACCTTCCTTCGCGTCTGAAGGGGTTTTATCGCGGAGCTTGCTCCTTGTTCCTTGTGACTCATATTCTACAACAGAATGGGTATCCCGACAATTTTGTGGCCAAACATATGAAAGCAGTTGAAGCATCAGCTAAGATTCAAGGAGTTGATAAGAAGCCCATGTTCATACGGCTGCCATACAAAGGAGATACGCTGGCTGAATCATTGACCCGTCGACTTACTGTTTCGCTTAAGAGAACGTTCAACGCAGGCCGACCGATTATCTCATTCACCAGTTCGCCACTGATTACTCTTAATCTGAAGGATAAAGTGCTGGTCCACAACTCATTTATGGTGATTTACTCGTTCGTTTGCGATTGCTCAGCAAACTACGTGGGTCGTACAACTCGGCACCTAACTAGAAGAATCAGGGGACATCACCCAGCATGGATCGGGACAGGTGATAGAAAATCAATCACGAGTGCTATCGTAGGTCATCTGGCCGACAGCGGTCATCAGGTCAACATAGATCGATCGTTCACTGCTATCTACAGGGTCCCACCGAACAGGTCAAAACTTGTTCGCCAGCGAATGTTGGCCACTGCCGAGGCCATTGCCATTCGATTACGCAATCCACCCTTGTGCGGACATAAAAACTTTGTTCAATCAATTCAACTGCCTTGGCCATTAACTGACTCACCCGATCGATATGTGGACAGTTAACATCCAATCGGCGTCCAAAAAACACAAAATTGAGATGATGTGAATTTTGGACCAATAACAAGTTTCGCATGTAACCGTTTTTAGTTGTATTTTCCTTTATAAGTGTAACAGCCTGATGAGATTTTATCGCAAACATATATTTGCTACACTCCGTGTTCTGTTACATTAATAATGGTTGTGTTGCCGCCAAAAATATTGTGTACATTTTCCAAAACAATCGCGTTGTTGGTCCAAAAAATCATCTCTAATATTTCCGGAAACAACCCTAAATTACCCTCCAAAAATTCCCTCGGTGGTTCTTCGCGATACTAGTTGCGAGGTTCGTACACCCAAGGTTTCCCCAGCCTTTTGCAAGCGGACTTCAGAGCAATGGTTAAGGGCGCTAGGGAACTGGACGTGAGAGAACTTTCGACACAACCGCACAGCAGCCGCCAGAGAAGACGAATGTCGACGGAAATTCCAGTCGACCCTCAGAATTCAAACAAGCGTCATACTGGTTGAGCGGCGTTCTCAACGGTAGTAGCTAGAACACTGTTATCCTCGTGAATGTAGCCTACAATGGTAGAGATGGCGTGGATTCATTATACGGCTACGAGTAAAACTGCGATGCCTACGCCAACACATCAACTTTGATGCTAGTGGTTTGTTGTAAATTTACATTCACGAGGTAATGTGCATCGGCGCGGTGGTACTGGCAAGGCAACTCTCACTTCGCAGCGAGTTTAGAATTTTGGGGACGTCGAAGGTGATCTCACTACAGTTCTAGCAGGGAACCACGTTATTGGCCCAAGAAATCATCCCTAATATTTCCCGAAACAACCCTACATTACCCCTAAGTAATTCCCAAATTAGTGCTAGCAGGGCAGTGCCGGAAGTGGTATCGTTTCAAATGCACTGGCCTCAACGAACACTAGTATAAAGAACTTACTTCTTTCGCTTTAAATTTTATCTGCATGAGCTACAGGTTTGACGAAAGTCAAGGCAGCGCTTTGCCGCCGAGTAGTCACGTGAGCGTCACGAAAAGTGATGCGACGCAGATAACCTGTGACTGTAAATGTAGAGCTGTTCTTGATAGCACTATATGTCCTTGTGATAGTTTGGAATACGTATTAGTAATCGGAAATGTACTTAGCTCAAACCCAAGGCTATCTTGTACGCAGTAGTAATAGCGCAGCACGCCAGCCAACGGAATTGTGATGTATTCCGTAACTGTACAGTGTAATTATTCGTGCAGTAAAACAACAATAGCATATAGTGTTCCGTTATGATTTACAATCATCACAGTCCCTCTGTTTCGTCTATGGGGAATAAGATGGAGGAATATCAGCGGACTCTGTCTGAAGTGAAGCTGGAACTCCAGTCTCTAAATGAATACATAGCGCTTGCCATCCATGGTGTTGTGGTCACCAAGAAGGCAGTTGCCCTGTCAACTGCACATATAGAGGGGGCAGCGGCGAATATGAAAGAAAAAGCTCTCAGTGAAAGGAAAGTTGTTTTATGGTGCCGCTCTCCCACAAGGTCTCCGCCAGCTGAACCAACTAAGTCAGTTTTAGCTTCTTCGTTCTCTCCGGATGCTACAAAACTCGTACTTGCGAGCAAGCTACGCGCCAAAGCAACAGAAATTCACTCGGCCTTTTGGTAACCTTGCCAGTCATGCTGAATCCCCAAAACAGTGGAGGAAAAATCAGAGGCTTTGAAATACACCAACGTCCACCTGAATGGCGTTTCTTTCGGCCGCTCTCGCCAAGAGAGGGCAAAACGCGAGCAGCAGACCAACACTAAGTCACGAATCATGGCGAACGAGAAACTACAGCTAGAGACTAAGGTCGTGGTTTCCGCCCCAGCAGTATCCACTCAGGCCTACATGTCAGTGGTGGAAAGCGAGAACGCTGCTTCCGTAGTCGTCATTTCAACGGCTGACGCCCCAAACACGAGCAAAAGTGATCAAGACACCACATAAATGCCGTTCCCCGAGTTACCCATGCCAGTAGCCGCTAAGAGGCCTCACAGAAAATTCCTCCTTCCTAAAATTCGGAACGATAGGGGCCTGCTGAGGCCGTCGCCTGTGAATCAAAAACAGTTTTGTTGACCCGTCCCACGGGGTACTTCTATCGGTAGCCCCATCAAGCAGCGCACTTTACCCACCTTTAAGCCCTTTATTCAAAAGACAAAAAAGTTAAATTTTCCGTGGGTAGAAACTCTCAAACGCCCTCATAAAAGGCGGAATTTAGCAGGTGTACGGGGGTAGCAAGTTGCGACACCGAAAGTGCTGGTCAAGCGTCCTGTAGGGACGTTGATGTGCGCACAAGCGGTGATGTCGTGTTCGCAGCCCCACAAGGGAGCCAACAGAGCCACTCGGCCGCCCAAAACACGCACGATCACAACACCACCCTAAATTCTAAGTCTTATTTCACAAGCTCTTCCTCGCACCCTCCTATCTCTTTTCTCACCAAGTCATGTGAGGAAGTAGCTCTCAAGTGTATGCATACGAACTGTCTGAGTTTGTTTGATAAATTATCAGAAATCAGACACTTAAATAATGACACACAGCTCCACATATTTGCTTCCACGGAGACCTGGCTTACAGGTTACATCAGTAACAGTAAACTGAGTGTCTTCGGATATTCAGTTTACCGAGCTGACTCCACTCGAGGGAAAATGAGGAACTCAGCGCTTCTCCTTCACTAGCATCTCCCAACATCCACGGTTATCAGTGGACTTCAGTCCTGTGATAAGTTGATGCTCTGTGGCTTCGACTGGCATTGCGTGGCCCAGACTCACTCCTAGTGGGGGTCATTTACCGTTCTCCTCCATCCGACGTCTCCGACGACAACACTCTTCTTGTGAACCTAGACAACTTTCTAAGACAATAACCCTTCACTCATCTACTCATTATGGGCGACTTCAATGCTCTAAAGAAAAACTGGACATCGGTTCCTCACCAGGAATTTGAAAGCGGATTCTCGACTTCTTTATCGACATCAGTACGAAAGAGAGCGTGGACACAGCACGTCAACACTCCGATGCGACATCGTCCTGGTCAAAATACCTCTCTGCTCAATTTAGTCCTTACTAACGAGAGACACCTGGTAGACAGAGTGACCACAAAAAAAACTACCACTTGGACACAGTGACCACTCTCTGCTCATCTTTGATCTTATCTGTTACTGGTGACAACAACCAGTAAAGAAGTCCACAGTTTGAAACTTTAATCAGACGGATTTTAACGGTCTGAGAAGCTACCTAGGTTCATTACTTCTTGATTATGGCTCCGTGGGCCAGAACTACTGCACACTACAAAGCGCAATTGGGAAGGCGAACGATTTATTTGTGTCGCGCAAACTGTGCACTTTCTCTTATCGACCACCTCTTCCACGTAGAATACGTCGTCACCTTGACGACTACTCCCCTTCGTTTGCGAATCATAAGCTCACGGAAAACCCGGAAGACCTACGCGCGTTCCACATCGTTAGAAACAGGTGTAGACGGGAAATCCATGAACACACCAAACGCGCACAAGAAAAGGTTTTCATCAAAGCTCGCGGGAACAAAAACTTTTTATTTAAGCACATGCGACGACCAAGAAAGTATAAACCCTCGGCTCTTTCTTTGCAACTGCCCGACGGGGAGACCTTGGTTGATTCCCTAGTTGTGGCCAAGCTATTCAAGGACTACTACTCGGCAGTCTACAACATCGCACAACCTGATTGGCATTCTATCCTTCCGCTGCAGAATTTCCGACAACCACTCCTTACCGTCAACTTTTCTGTGCTGGATATTGAGGACCTTTTACTTGAGGAGAATTCATACAGTTCAATGGGTCGTGACAAAATTCATCTCAGAATTCTCAAAGAAGCAGCTGGCAGATCTCTTTTATAAGCTGTTTGAACAGATACTCCAGATTGACATTCTCCCCAGCGCAGGGAAAGAGGTGACGGTCACGCCCATATTTAAAGCGGGTGACTGGCACGCTCCCGCTAGATATCGGCCAATCAGTCTTACTAGTATTCCATGCAAGATAATGGAGCGCTTATTAAAGCGTGCCATCCTTAATCACTTCTTATCAAACCATCTTTTTTCCTCTACCTACCATGTCTTCCTTCCTAATCGGCCATGCACAACTAATATGCTTGTTTTCATGGACAGTCTGACGGA
>LUCH01006998.1:14404-27894 GCA_013368495.1 Paragonimus heterotremus
CATCAGCCGATAACATTTCTATTCTTTTTTTTATCTATTTTGCCCCAAAACACTTCTTATGTTTTTAAAATGTTAGCGTCTGTTTCTGGCAAAAATCACAATTTTGTTGTTGACACCGGTATTGTCGAATCAATAATTTCACATTCAGACCTGATTGAACTTCATCCTGATGCGGTTCAGCAACCAGCACAAGATAACATTGGTGGTATCACTGGTCATTCGTTGTCTCTTGTAGGCTGCTGCACCGTATCGGTGAAGTTGCCCGATGCTAGTCGTATTGATTGTCAATTTTTAGTGTCAAGCTCAGGTCCTGTTATCCTTGGACTTAAAGTATTACGACTGTTACACTCTGAAATTTCGCTACTGATATCAGTGAACGGAGCTGACATTAGACAACCTATACTGGACTGTTCTATAGAACAGATACTCGGTGTCCTCACCACCGGCGGCTTGTTGTATCAATTCAGACTGTCCTCCTGCCTGTTCCGGAACGTCTAACATTGTCAATCGTATAAAAGAAGATTGCATTTACATACACCTTCTGTCAAGCTGGGTGCATGCCACACAGTAAACTCTTGTCCAGCGGTGGAAATGCTAGCATGGGAATGTTCTGTTGTACAGAGAGCACGACGATAAATGGTGGATCGACTGACTAGTGTAGCGTTTTGTGCAGCATTTTGTACTGCATGATTCTCATTGTTTTTCGCATTTTTCACCTTCTTCAAATTCACATGTACACTCGTTTAAATCATGTGAGTTGATTCAATGGACGATACAAATTACGCCTCCAAGGTCACGAGCCCTGTTTTCTCTCTGCGTTCAGTGTCACCTGTGTATGGATTTTGGGAGAGTTGACGACTAACGGAACCCGGCTTTATTTGAGGACATTTCGAAACTTATCTGTTGTCGGAATTAACTTCGTCGTGACCTACAAAGTTACTTGAGTACTTAATGGCAGATCACATGAATTGGATTCTCCATTTCGTGTGCTGGCACTCCAAACGACGCACCTTCACGAACTACTATGAGTCGGTTATCTTCATTTTTTACCACTTTTGGATTTCGTATTTGTACCCGAATTGTATATAGCGTTTTGATCAACTACATTAGTAATTTCATACGTCTCTGAGAGTAAAATGCATTAGTTAATATAAACTCACGTTCTCTTGTGACTGCTCACGGTCAAACATCTTCAAATAAAACAACAAAATGGCAGCAAGCGCAGAAATCTCACAACAGAAACCAAAACGAAGTTGAAGGTGGCGAAACTGAACGCGTTGTGTATTGCAGTTCAGCTAAAGAAAAAACACCTACATGTACAATGGATGGTTTCTCATTTGTGGGAATTTTCCCTTGGGATTGTTAAATAATCGCACTTATTTAGGTAAAGTATGATGCCGAAACCTTTCTTGCAGCATTTGCTTAACCTCCATTCACGTTGGCTTCTCACTAGCCATAAATATGCGAACGTAATTTCTCCCAAGATTGACGTAATTCATCCCTGCATTTCACACCAATCAAATGCCGAACGTAATTCAGCCCGAATTTGCCGTAATTCATCAATAATTTATCCCTAACGTGTGCTAGGAGGGTAAGGCCACAGGGGGAATGCGGATACGGAAGAAAAAGCTTGATGCTTCGGGGAACCCAATCTTTCTTAAGAGACGAATCATTCCATTTGGTTTGCGAGAACCTGTGCACGATGAATTGCAATCCATGTGTGATAATCGAGTAATAACGCCTGTTCACTCGTCAAACTGGGCGACTCCAACAGTGACACCATTAAAAGCTGACGGGATTACACCGGAAATTTGTCTACTACAATGTACCTCCATAAGAGAAGAACCCAAAGACATACTGTATCGTTTTTCAGGTTCTAAAATCCTTTCAAAAATTGATTCAAAGGATGCATACCACCTCCTAGAACAGTTTGATTTTTGTTGCTACTTCGTCATACAATTCGACGCCTCCTGATGAAGCACGCTTGTTTAGCCCTATTGTATCCTTTATTTCCGCTGGCGTAGAAATTCTTCACTTTTCTGTTCCGCGCGCTACACGCAGGACGCCAGCTGGCTGTACATTATTTTGTTTCTTGGTCGTGGCAATATATAGAGAGTACTGCGCTGTTCGTGGTGTTCTGATTTATTGCCATCGGTTAACTCGTCGAATCTAGAGTGAGACTTTGTGGGAGAGTTCTCACAAGTATCAAGCAATTTGACTGTGATCACCACACCATTCGGACTGTATCGATACAATTGTCTACCTTTTGGTTTGAACGTTTCGCCAGCTGTATTCCATGATGTTATGAGTACAATTACTAGAGAACTAGAAGGTATCGAAACTTATCTTGATGATGTTATTGTTCATTCTGCTGATAAACCCACCCATGATTATCGCCTTCTTTCTCTGTTGAAACGACTTCCTGACTTCAGTGTAGCCATTAACCCAAAGAAGTGTGATTTTTCAGTTTTTCTTCCTCATGCCTTGGTTACGTTGTTGATTGCAATGGCTTCGAGCCAGATTCATAACGCTTAGCCCCATTAGTGAATGCACTGTCACCCACTAACCTTCATGAACTCCGTTCTGTTCTGGGTGCACTTTAACACTACTCCCGTTTTATTCCGAATTTCGCTCAATGTGCCACTTCTTTGTTCGACAAGTTATCCATCAACAGTTTTTATTGGTCCATTACTCACGAAAAGACGCTTCGTACTTTGCTTCATCATCTTCAAACTACTGCTGTTTTGATACCATTTTCTGCCAAAGATGATTCGATTGTAATTACAGATGCTTCTCCAACTGGAATAGGTGCGGTTCTTGAACAGTGTGGTAGACCTGTTATACGCATTTCACGTCGTCTGTCTAAAGCCGAACGTGGGCATTCTCAGACCCAACGTGAAGCCCTTGGAGTATATTGGGCTGTTAAAAGACGTCATAAACAACCTTTTGGACTCTCATTCACTACTGTAACAGTTCATGAAGTCCGAACTTTTTTGTGTCATCCCAGAAAATCTCTGCAAAGTCATCTGCTGCCATGGTGCAACGCTGGAGCATTGCTCTCACTTCCTACAATTACACACTCATTCATCGTAGTGCAAGAACTATTCCACATGTTAATTACTTATCCAGATTTCCATCACTTGTCTCAAACTCTGACAACGCTGACTGTTTACTAGTTCAACTACTGCCGCTAAAAAGAGATGCACTTGTGTGCGATACTTGTAAGTTCTTTGGTCCTATTATCTCTGCCTTGAGACGTGACTGGACATCACAGGAGCGGCGTAGGTTTCCAGCATTTTACTATCGCCGTGAAATTCTGTTCATTACTCCAGATGGATTACTGTGTTTTGATGATCGCGTTTTTATTCCACCGACTCTAAGATCTGATATCCTTGCGGACTAGCATTCCGGAGATTTGGGAGTTGATACGGTGAAGTCGCTTGCACGCTTATCTTGCTGGTGGTCGGAATTAGAATCGGATATTAAACAAACTGCCAAGGATTGTATAAAATGTACACTTAAGATTCATGCTAAACAATCACGATGACTCTCGTTTGAAACATTTCAGAGTTCATGCTGATTACTACGATTCTTTTCTGGGGAAATACCATGCCTTAGTGATTATGGATGCTTACTGCAGATGGTCTGAAGTTTTCCTCACTCCATCACCGAGTGCAGACTTTTCAAAACATGTTTTGAGAAAACTATTCTGTCGCAAGGGTATACCTGCTGCTTTGGTCACCGACAATGGTACTCACTTTACTGCCAACTCTTTCGAGGAATGGATTAAAGAACGTGGATGTCAGCTGTTTTTGCACAGTCAAGACTTGTACCCAGAGAACGAGGTGTGAAAAGGATCGTGGGACTCTTTCCAGTTACTGAATATGATGTATTTCTGTACTGCATGAGAAAATTATCAATTTCTCGATCAGGTTTCGCAAATAAGTTTGCTTTTAAAGGAGCAATGACAGACTTCAGTGTGCGTACAAAATTCTTTGGAAGTCCATTGGATTGTGGATGTCGAGAAGCAGTAAAAACTGCATTTTTCAAAGGCAACGGTTTACGTCCTGTTAATAGAATATTTCTTTCTTCCCACAGAAATCGCACGGTTAATATTCTTGACTTGGGAAACCTTTACTGCCATGGAAGACATGCTGATCAGGTTGAGTTCAATTCTAGAGGTCAGTCTGACAACAGAAATCCTGTTGCTTCGAATTCTAACGAGTCCCTTTTATATAATCTTATTGCATCGGAAGCAAACGACATTACTGAAGTACAGGCTATTCCAGAAGTAGACGAAACATTTGAAGAACCGATAATTAGAAGATCTGGACGTTTGGAATCAAGATCACCACGGAATTACAAATATCCGCACACCCATTGAAGGTGTGGCGGATGTGATGAACATAGCTGACATGCTTTGTCTCCTTCTGTTATGTAATTATTTCACTGTTCCAATATCCTGTAAAATTAGGTGACACATACGATTCGATAGTATACGTTCTGTGTTGTTGTGCCTAAGTGTGCTTTGCGACTCTTATACATTTGCTCGTTATCCTATATAGTTGAATTCTAATTACAGCAGCAACGGTTTCTTGCACTTCGACACTGCGGTGCGGGCTGTGTTAAAAAACTTTTAATTCATTTACTTACTGATTAGTTGAACGGAATAGACATACAAGAAATCTTTTAAAATACTGGGGGAACGTATGTAGAGTTATTAGTGCAAGATAACGCCAGACAACCAAGATGTAACTTGCATGTGGGAGTTGGCACAAACTTTGGGAACAGGGCGACTATTGAAATGGTTAAAAACCATTCTAGTTTGTTGCTGCTGCATCACATTTACCTAACAGGTCATAGCTTACAACTAACAAGATGATACCGAATGAATACACCCAAATCGTGTTAAGCTACTGTTTTATTCACCGAGCTGAAGATGAAGGAGCAAACGAAAATTCAGCAGCATCACATGGACTGTTTCAGCGAAATCATCAACAACTAGTTCGCAATAAAATACGGTTCTTTTATGACCAAACGGAGATAAAGTAGTAACCGGTTACTCGCACGAGTGAATGCCCTAGTAGATATTTCAATTCTGTCATACAGAAAACAGCAAGCTACAGGATGGTAGGTAGAGGATTTGATATGCAACTTGACAAATATGGGCGTGGGAGATGAACAGATATTTGGATAGAACGCGATATAGGGTTTTGACATTAATCGATGCAGAGACAGTAGGCACAGACCTGGGTGACCTGGTTCAGTCGATCATGAGAAGGTACTTATATAATCAGTGTCCGGAGATTTAATAATGATATCGATCGTTTTACGAAATATACATCGAAGAAGTGCTTGGAGCACATAAACTCAGAAATAAAATTGATTTTCATCTGTTTTACATGATCATAACGAAGTAGACAGATTCCGTTCTTCTGAAGAGCTGATGGATTGACAATAACTGTCAACAGGGATGAACTTTATGTTCTGATATTTTAAGGTATAAGAAGTAAATTTGGAGAGGAAGACCAGCAGAAAAAGTTGTATAAAACAGCTTACACAGCCTATAACGATAGTGTTGTTTCTTGGTTTGAGCATAAATCGTTGGGCTACTCTTTGTAAAAACGTTACGCCGAGAAACCGGAAAGTTGGCATGATGCAGTCGGACGATTCTGACTTGCTATTGGTGAATAGTTAAAAATAAGTGCGAAATACTTATCTTGGATAGGCGTTTTCCACATTCACACTTGCTGTTATCAATTCTAGCTGTCTGGAACTGATATTGATGTCATTAAAAAGTAAATTGTCTTCTCTTTGTAACATTCTAACAGAGTAAACAGGTCTGGGTGCCTGCCACCTTTTGGACACAACACTACTACCGATGAAGCAACTATTAGTCGATAGGATGTTAATAAGTTGACATCGTTCAAAGTGTTTATACTAATTCTCCGCTGATTACAACTTATCAGGCTGTTAACTCAACTTCGGTTGTTGTTTGGATCATTGATTTTTTTTTCTGTTGTGTCCATCGCCTGATCTTGATGATTGAACATATAAGCCAGGACCACACACAGGACCAATAAACTCGTCACTGCTTGAGAGCATTAGCCTACATCAAATGCTTGACATCGACTATCAGAATGATCGAGTGTGTAGAGTTTTTCTTAATTTTGTGTACAAACGATGTTTCACTTTTGTACAACTTTTTGAATAACCTCTACGCATTTTTCAAACTGATAAAAGTGACCTTGTAATATAGTACAACTTTTGTACACATCGATCTGCTCTTCTGTGTGTTGCGCAGTTGGTTGACGATACTACACGCATCTTCCATCCAATTTTTTGGCTACGTCGTACTACAAACATCATTGGAGCTCTGGTCGAGCTTCTGCAGTCCACGACAACTCTGTGATATTACTCACTTCCGGATACTGGTAATTTGGAATATTGTGGTGGTCATCTCGAACACTTGTGAACACCTTCCTGTGAGTCAAATCCTTTTGATTACATAACTTGCTGAAACCTCGGAACTATTTTGTTTCATTCGTTCATTTTGTTGACACCGTTAGCCTAGTGAGATACACTTACATTTACCTAGGCTATTCAGTAACTCATTTTGAACACTACTAGTCTAACAAATTCCAGATAACCATACTGCCGAAACGATGTTGACGGATACAGAATGAGAAAAGTTAAAATGTATGAGCAGAAATATCAGATAAACAGTTCATCACTCTCGTGAATAAACGATCATCTGAAGAGAGAGAGCTGTCGTTGTCAGTAACTCGATATGTTATGTTCAAATTCTTCCTAATAATCATGTAGTTCTGTGAGTCTTCGGATTCTTGAGAGTGAGCCACAAATTACCAAACTAATATGGACAGCTTTGATGTGTTGTCGGCGCTATTGAATCCTCAAGGTCGATATAAACATGCTCGTGAAGTGTGGCATATATCTGGAAGATTGAAATGTTCTAAATCCTCCGTCCTTGGTCCAGTGTCCACAAAGTTGTAGAAAAGCTGTTGCGTCCAACCAATATTACCTTCATACCAAAAGCATACTTCTGCTCGGTATCCACTAGAAAAAAATAAAAGCAATTGTTATATTAGGTATCGATGCAAATGTTTAACCTTGAGCTGGTTATCGTACCGGTTAGTGAACAACAGGCCGTATAAGTTAATCTTAAGTGCTTTCCTTCGGTGTAACGAAACAACATTATACCGTGTTTCAAACTGCAACTACAATTCACACGTTTTAAAATGCATGCACACATTTTTGTACAAATTGTACTGCTAGCGGGGACCTAGTAACACCATGAGAAGTAATAAACTAGCGCCTAGTAAAAGCAACAGTTTAACGTGATGACCCGATGTTTAACAATGTCTAACGAATTTGAGTTTTCAATACACGCAATCATAGGCAACGGAGATCAACTTCGAGAAGCACAACTAGTGTAGTGTCCATACGTCACAGTTATATTTCATAATTCATTCTTGTACATTTTGTATATATCGTTCTGTTACCTTACGCTTGCTTAAAACCATCAGAAATCAGTTTTGGATTTAATCATCCACTCGATTAAACGTTGGGTAACGCGCATCATCTCTGTCTTCTTCATTCATGTGAATTTTGGGCCGGTAAGGTGGTTAGACGATGAAATATTTTAGCACTGCGTATTAGCTGATCTATCGACACACAAATTTTTTCATATCACGTCGTTTGTGGAATTATCTATTGGTCGTCCAACGAATCTCATCTCTGGCGCTGTCTTTCTTTCTTGTGGTGGACCTTGACTTATCAGTTAGTCGTTCCTATTTTTACCGATACATCGTCCGTTTAATTTGTACGTCTACCGTTGATCCTATCCGTCACCGTTACGACTTTTCTGTGATATTACTATATTTTTGGTCATTGTTTTCACCCGATTGATTAGTCCACTAAACTAGGAACAGGTATTGCCATGATCTGGAGAGACATTTCTTCTTATAGTCTAATGAGCATTATATCAACAAATAATCTAGAAGACAGTGGAGGGTGTAACTCACAAATTCCAACACTTGGTGTAATAGACTGTCGAGGTAAGTTCGTTGTAGTAGAACATCTGTGTATTATATCTGTTGCTCATCAGTAGTAATAAATTTTGAAAATCGGATTATCGGCCTCCGATTCAATTTGAACGATTTATTTTATTAAACAATCATTTCGTGTAGAATATGATCTAATTAATACGTTTTCCCATCAGTCTGTATGTTGATATGCCCATGTTCCTCGGTAGTTAGCTGCGAACTACTTATTGAAAACCGATTAAACGGGATCGTACGAACCTCGTCATTGCGTTAAAATGTAAGTACAAGAATCTCATCCTAGCTTTTGCATGGGATTACTAAATTCATTATGCAGCTTCTTCCTGGATAAGACAATCTCTTCATGGCTTTGAAATCTATGTTTCTGCTGTATGGTTGTACTCTTTTGAAGTTTCCTGTTATTTGAATAAATTCCACCCAAATTTTATTCATCATTCCAAAGATCTACAGTCGGAATTTGTATTTGTTCACTTTTGATCTATGATCCACCTGGTGATAAGTAAACGCAGGTTTGGTTGATAAACATGGAACTTTAATCACGGTTAGTAGCAGCTGACGAATACAAGTACAATTTTGACATAAGCTCTTTCGAAAAGGAGCACTGAACCGTGCTTCCACAATGGTTAAATCTCATTCGTGCTGAGACCAGGATTCCAACTTCTGTTCACTTACCTAATTTCTATAAGGTTTGGCCGAACTCTCCAACTGGACGTAAGGCGAGTGAGTAAATGTGGTTGATGTTCACTTTCTGTCCCCCTTGCTTGAGTTATCTGCTTCATCGGTCTTGTCTGATTCGTTCCCCTTCTGACTAACTATCAATCACCGTGTCGACCAAACCACGTTTTCCTCGGACACAGCTAGATTCCTTCTCTATATCGCTCAATATTCAATTAGAATCCTAGGCAACTTGAGAATTATTTTCTCATATAGTATTACATCTGCGTATTGTGTAGTTACATGCAAGATATTTTATATTCGGCCTTCTATGTCGAGTTCGCGAAACACAAGGGTGCAAATTAGCATTTTGTAGGTGTGCTGCGTGTGTGTAACTTGAAACAGTCTTGCAGCGGAAGTGTAACGTCCCAGCAACTATCACTGAAGTTCACTTCATTTTCGTAACCTTGGTTGCATTTGTGTTTGCATTCCAGTGTTGTCACAGTCACCACAGTCACTCTAGGACATGATCACAGACTTCACATCAGAGTTGTTCCACCCGAGCCGAAAATGTCGCCCAGTCACCTGCACGTCACCAAGTCCTTCTTTTCAAATTCCGTGATGAAGCCCACACACGCACGGGCGTGATGCGATTGACACAGGTAAAGCGATTCGATGGGACAAGCCGATAGGCAAAGCGACACTGTAAGTTAACAACAATAGCAGCGTCTTGCTAACACAGACCTGTTAGTCGCGCACGATGTTACCCGTGGTGCTGGTCCCACTGCCTTCTCTGTCTCACTGTCATGCATAATGTATTTGCTCGTTTCCTTAGGTGTCATACAATTGCAAAGTGTGTCCAGCAAGGACAAGCTATGCTTTCGTTATCCGACGATTCGTCTGCTCCTACACTGATTCACGCACACCTACTCACACATTTAGAATGCTTGCAGAGCACACCAGTGTTTGCCAAGAGTTCATTGTTTAACTGCGATTAGTGACGGCAGTCATAAGTTACTTGTCTTTTTGTTTTTCACCAGTCTCTTATTGTGCACGATGGGGGGACCTTGCGGGTCAGAAAGCGCTGGGAAGAATCGTTTATAAAAGTTCTTAATCGGTCTTAGTGGTAAATCAACGAAAACAAAGGAGAGCATAAGAAACCCCAATACTCACTCAGCGGCACTCGAAGGCGCACCTGTCAAAATTATGTTAACCCTTCGGGTGCTTATAACTACCATGGAAGGAACTCAGACAAACAGGTTTTGAAAACTGTGATGACGCATAAAAGTTGTCATATCGGGTTGCATATAGAGCGGACGTATGTGGAAATAACACACAGAGAACAAATGAAAAGAAACGTGACTATCGGTAGACCTTGTGAAAAGCACACAACTGTTTGTCACTATGTATCACAAATTTGTAAATGGTTGGTTAACATTCAGTTGTGTAAATGCCATTCGATAATGGGAGACCACATTATTTTGTGTGCATGTTTTACCGATATATGGTTAACTAAATTAACAAGGCCTATCACCGTTCGCATCACTAGGATGGAAAAAATTTACTGTCATGGAGCGCGTGTGAGTCAGCACTTCAGTACCATAGACAAGACAGCCAGCGAAACGAGGAAATAAACATTATCTAAGATTGTATGGTGCTTTCAAATCCTTCATTGCAAATAGTACCAAGTGCTTCAATGGACTATCCTTTCATCTGCTCTGTTTTCAGCCTTTATACTTGAAATGTCATCTCCGGAAAAAGCACTCATTCTCAACTACGCCGATGACGCTGTTTTGAGGGCACCTGTTTGTCTTACTTCAAAACTCCACATTAATGCAATATGATTTACTCATCTTGAACGCGTGATCAAACGTCCATAAATTGTTTATGGGTACCCAGAATATATATGTTTGTTATGGTTTTATTTTTAATAACACTCGCTATAAGTCATGAAGTATCCTGCGGTAGTGCGTATTCACAATGTGTCTGTTCACACTGTCATTCAAATAATTCAGGATTATTTTGTGCAACAATATGGACCAGTCCCTCATTTCACTGACATTCTCGTACAATCAGGACGGCCACGTTAATTTACTCACTCACGAGCATGTTATATTCCACCTCCACCTCAGTTTGAGGCATTAATACGCACAATCTTCTTCGTCAGCTCCTCATCTTTTAAAAGATCACTTGTTGTTATCTAGGTCCATATTACTTTTGACCCCATGCAACAGCACAATACATCCATGTTACTGACGAATACGAATTAAGAACACCGAACCACCTTGTTAGTAGAAAACCTGAGAATAACTGTCTTCCTCCACTCCTAAACGTATGTCCATCCTTATTCAATCTTGTGATGTAATCCACGTGTTGCCCATCAGTATTCAAGAATTAGCGCTCGTAACGACCATCTACATGTTCAGAATTTTAATCAGTCCTGGACGCTTTTTACTACACCTGATTCAGAGACTGGATGTATAACAATGCGAAGAAGCATTCTGTTATTTTAACTGTATACTATTAAGTCCATCAAGTTTCGGTCTTCTTTTTAGTTCATTTTCTGAAAGCCATATATTGCTTTTTTTGAACTTGTTGCTCGATGATAGTTGAACTACCATCATTCAGTTAAGTATGGATCAATTTCGTGACTAGTCTTGAGTAAAATCTTGGTTGACGCATTTCTCGGAACGCCACAGAGAGAGACAGCGATGGCACTAAAGTGGAATTCCAACATATGATTTCGTCAGCATAATTTATGTTATGTTCTCTTTGGGTTAGTAAGTAATACTTCCTCGTCCTCCGTTCTTCCGCAGGTTTTTTTTTCGAAAGCCCTGCCGTTGAAATTCACTAACCTCTTATGTTTTACAACACGCACGCGCATTACAGGCGAGTTTGTCTTAACCATAACCGTGATATTGTGTAAGTATCATATCATATTCCGGTTCAATTCAGAACGATAGATTGTTTTTCACCAATACCATCGAACAACATCACCGTAGTTAACGTTTATGGTTACTAATAATTATTCTGAACGCGGAACTAATTGCGAAAGAATAAGAACCAGGAGTAACACTACAAACAATAACGACACGCTTAGCTTGGCAGCCATACTACTGCTGTGAAGATGAGCGATCGCATTATACTACTCATACCGCGGCTATTCAGTAACAGGACCAAAACATATATTTTGACATCGTACAAGCCACAGGAAAAATGTAGGAAGGAACATCAGAGTGCAACATCGCCACAATAGTCTCTGCTACTTGAAGGAACTAAGCATTAACATATGTGGTAGCCGAGACGGTCTGATAATGAATACCGCTTGTAAATGTGTGGTTTTGTTTCTGGTCTTGTTTTAACGGTTAACCCATGTGTTACTTTGTCGAATAAACAACCCTTGTGCTATCCGCGTTCTTGCATCACAACGCTACGAATCAATCGTATTAATTAAAGCAAGATTTAGCAAAGTAGTGTGACAACCGTGTGATAAAACATATAAACAGAACCAAAGGGAAATTTTTTTATGATACAATTACTAAGGTATCCTAACACGTACAACATCACCACCTATCTGCGTGCTTCGTCAAACACATACAGGCTTCGTCAGCACAGATACTTCACAGCATTTCATAAGGAAACGGTTAAGTGACTATAATCACGAGTAAGTAAGAAAATATTGGAAACCATCGATGAAAATGTCTAAGCTTTGAACAGTAGCTTTTGAAAAGACATGTGACCAAAGCATAGTGAACACATGAATATGTAGATGTGTAGGTTTACAAAACAGGAAGTGTTACTGATGTGTGTGTAAGTTAACAGTCTGCGCAACTTAATTGAACTGCAAGCGGAGTATATTGCAGAGTATCTATTCAAAGGTTACAGTAGTGGATTGGCTGGGAGTAGAAGCCTACATTCTTCGTTCCGCTTCATTAAGGAAAGAACGAACTGAAAGGACCAATGTGTGGTAACCTTCACAAATACGGTCCACTCAATAGCTGGATCCTTTTATACAGTCTATAGTATCAACATGTTCTACCAAGATCGCCCTATAATCCTTACAAGACTTACGTATTTGTCGTTCACAACCTCATTCTGGCAATCATCAGTCACTTTCACAAGCCATCACTGCTCAGGTCACCGAAATATTTTGTCGCTTGATCCCCAACACAAATGCTTGTGCAGGTTTAGGTGTAAAGCGATCGCGTTTATCGTGCTTGTGTCCCCGTTGGATTGGATAAGTAAGGTTCAAAGATATATCATTAATAGTGATATGAAGTAATCAAATCGACGTTTTATAATCATTTCGGAACTATTTGTTCATAACCAGGCATATGTGCAGTTAAACTTTCATAATTAAGCATATACATGATTTTACGACCCCTCTGTCTTGAGTTATAATAGATACACTTCACTCTTAGGACAAGTGCACAGTTCTTGGCGGTTGTTGTGTAATTCAATTCTTCAGAGTCGAACTTTACTACAGTTATATGGCGTCCACATCATTTCACGCCTCAGCTCACTAACGGATTAAATATAAACATAACTATTTTGTAATATCAACTCTCTCCAAGATATCTGAATCACTTGCTGATGAAACACGAGTCCTGATGGAAGTTCTTTTCGATAACTGTCTTTCAGTGAGTATGTGTAGTTGGCGTGGTGGTCAGGCTTGTGTGCTGTTGTGATCCGGAGGGCTGTGCTGACTGCGATTTCGGTCGTTACAGGTTCAACCCTGTCAGATTGGCCAAA
>LUCH01006999.1:17653-31029 GCA_013368495.1 Paragonimus heterotremus
GTTCAGTAGCTATCGTGTCAATGAACGTTCCAGCAGCTGCGAGATCTTCATGGCTAGAAGTAGTAGTCTCAGGATGGGTCCTAATTGGGGCATTGAGAATGCCAACTATCGAGTTCAGCCGGTGCAAAATGTTGGTAGGCTCTTCATACTTACTGTGTATTTTCACCATTTCAACCTCTAGGTCCGCTATTTTTTTAACCTGATCCGCAAACGCATCGGTAATATGAACTGAACAGACCTTAGCGTTGTTCCTTCCTTGTATCGGGCTGACATTTGCCGTCGAAACTACCGCTTTAGCGGCAGATTTTGGCTCCTTAGCGATGACAGCAGTGGAACAAGTGTTTAACATGGAGCCTCAGGACTCCAACCCTCTCTTTGTTGTCACAACGCGCTTTTTGGATGCAGCTGATCGCTTGGCAACTGACAGTTTTTGGATACTAGACGATTTGGTGGGCATTATGGTAAAGTATTCCCTTTTTAATAAATCGTGATCGGAACGTTTAAAAGCAATCAATAGTAACAGAAGGGAGCAAATAGTGAGCTAACTTGAGCAGGTATTTGATATAAGTGAAAAATATACTCGCACGCAATGATAACTAGCCTTTTTCGAAACATGCGCCAAGTCACGTAGTGTTGGAGGATCAACTACCACCCCAGAAGAAGCATAAATAAAACGGAACAATATTAGAGCATGATCGGTGCCATCTACAGGCACTTCGGTGCTGAGGTTCTCAACCAGACCATGCTCGTTAGTTAAGGCGAGGTCCCACGTGGACGGTGCAAAGCCCTGGCGCCAGCTGGTGGGACCTAGTACACTTTCAAATTAACCCATTTCAATAGTGGTTTGTAGCAAAAACGCGGCAGAAGTGTCCTAGCCTGAATGCGTTCTCAAGGTGTTGAAATCAATACCCTGGTGACCAAAACCACCTAATATCAAAATACTACCTGAAATCAATTCGATGAGTGTGTAAAGCAGCGGCTAGGTTGCCGTCATTCACCGTGTCACTTGCCGGTGAGCGGTATATAATGGCTAAGATGAGGTAGTTACTCTGGCTGGGACGGACGCGTACCCAAGTAGACTGGGGTACTAGACGAAATGTTGCATCGTCCAGTTCCACATGGTCAATATTATTAGACAGGTACAGTGCTACTCCTCTGCCCCGCTTATCGGTCCTATCCCTTTTTAAAATACTCATTTCAGATAAGTTCACTTCTGCGTCCCTTATGTCTGGCCGTAGCCAGATCTCTGTAAGTGCTGCAATGTCGAATTCATTTTCGACGTGAAGCAACCACAACTCGGGGAGCCTATTCGCCAAACTTGAAATGTTAGTCTACATGCATCCTCAGTCACTTTGGTTGATTACAAATGTCCCAGGTGTTACCATCCGACTGTCTGATGTAGTGGCCTATGGGCTGGTGACAACTGTTGGTGTAGTCAAAGGTTTAATTACACATGGGCTGTGGCCGACCCGCAATGAGTCGGCGATAGTACGTTTTTGAGATAGCTTGTAGAGGGAGGTCGCTACCTGCTGGGACACTAACTATAGGTTCGAAGGATGGAAATGAAAGCGACGACCTTCTAAGTTGTCTCAGTTTTCTGGGACTTGTCCTGTGAACTTTAATATCCCCAGGCACGTTCGACTGGTGGCCCTGCCATGCGTTCAGAGGCATATTGCACATGTCAGCAGTGAGAAATTCAACTCGCAGCAGTTTTGGTACTCTTAGATGGGTTAAGTGGCTAAGTCATGGCATTCTTGTCACTCTAGTGCAGGCAATATCCCTTGGGAAAAGTCTATCTCTGATGAGCCGCCATTGGAAGAAGTCATCGTCTGGAGACGATGTCAAATTAGACGACCCTGGGACTCCATTGATGATTACACTTCGGTCAGAGGTGTCAGAGGGATTCTCTGATTCCCCTCTCCGGATTCTCTGCAGGTATGGAAGATCAGGTTTTAGACGTATGTGGGCCATATTGGAACCACGAATTTGGTGTGCTCTTGTGAGCGCTATTTCAGTGTACCGAGGGTTACCTTCAGTAAACGGGAAAAATGCATTGAGGCATTAGACCGGGAAAGCCGTTGAATTCTAGCTGACTTGCAGCAATTCTCCAGTCCTGTTACGACACATACTTCGGACCATAAGCGGCGGTTATGGTGTTCGCGCTCAACCAATGATGTCGCGAGCGATTCTGCAACATTATAAACAATTGCGTTTTGTGTGTTACCGGAAGGCTTTGAGTTTATGCCGGTGATAAACTGAACCTCAGCGTCTTTGGGGCAGCTCCTACTATCATTTACGTTGTCTTTACCATTCACTCTGTTATAGGCTTCCGGTTTCCTGGCAAACGAGCCATTCACGTCAGAAGGGTTCACCTCGTAGGTCCCTTTGTTGCTATTTGTCACCCTTACGGTACGATTAACGATGGAAACTTTAAGGTTGTTACTGGGATGACGCACATTAGGAACGGTAACCACTCCGGTCTCTTTAGCTATCTGGTGCACATCGGTGATTCCGCTAGAAGTCCTTAGGCTCTCACGAAAAAGTGAAGGTCTACAAACCGCTGTGGCTGCGTTTGACAAAATATTCGTCTGGCAGTACGCGGTATTCGTCGAGAGTTCTGTTTGCGATTGGGCGTCACACTTAGTAATGGAGCAGCTAGAAGTGTGAATAGCATCACTAATTGGACATTCTTTAGAAAGGGAGGGTTTGAATCCTGTTCTACACCTATTGCGGAGGAAGGCTAGACAATCAACAACGTCGTGAGTTAATGTTTTATAAAAACGCGACTGTGATCTGCGGTTCGCATACCCTATGAGTCCAGCGTTGGCAACCATGATAACGTAGTCCCTGCTGGATAGACTTCACAGATTTCGCATATTTGATGCACAAATTGGGCCATATCCCAGATAAACTGAAATGCGTGTGGTAATTGTCAACAAGCAAGCAAAAACAAGTAAAAGCAACAAGCTAAAACTAGCTACTAGTCACCGAAATTTATTAAGGACAGAACACCGTTGAAAAGCGCTTCAAAGAAATGAAAGGGTAACTACAGTTGCTTACTACGTTGGTGAGAATGAAGCAGTGGCAGTGGAGGCAGCAGAACCTGTAGACAGAAAATTTTTGGGACACAGGCGACTGGCAGTGGGTGTAGGAGACTAGCAGTGGGTTACAATCGCGTTTGGTTGAACTTGGACAACAGCAGGTGTCTTTTGGAGTTGAACAACAAATACCCTGCTATGACGATATTTTGATTCGAAATCAGTCGAATCAGCAGGGTTTAAGGGTGACGGAATTTTAGGTAGAGTGAACCGCCGAGTAAATCTAATTGAGCCTGAGTCTTTTCGTTGTAAAAGAGAAATTAATGTAACATCTAATTTTTTGGACTGAATCGGTGGAACAGACAAACTATCTTCTTTCCGTATGTGGAAGTCGAACGTTGTAAACTATGACTATTTTTTCTCTGATTACGAAGTGTTCTTTTGCCAGTACTGTCAATTTTGGATATAGAGTTTAATGTGTGGAGAGTGGAAGCGATGGATGCTTCAGGCTTCTGCGGTTCGGTAACATGAGTAAACGATTGGGAGTGAGATTCTTTATGCGTGCCAATGCAGGCAGGCTTTGGACGCTCAATGCTCACAGCAGCGTGCTTTCCAGAACGTTTCATGGTGAAGACCTTGTCGGTTTGCGAGATCACTTTGAAGATGATCGAAGTGAGCGCCGAACTGCATCACGACGAAGGAACACGTGAGTGCAAGTCATCAGGCCCTTGTTGAGTTGTTGAGGCCAAGAACGTTTTCGGGTAGGAATGGCACGGAGTGCTTCCATGTGTGATTTCAGACGGTAGGCATAGTTCGTCAGATCTGTTGCAGCTAATGTATTCTGCTGGAAAAGATCACCTGAGAGATATAGTGTTGTTCCGTAGACTAACTCGGCGGTGGAACACTGTATATCTTCCTCGAGGATGGATCCGATGCTCAGTGAAGTGAGTGGTAAGCGCTCTGTCCAACTCTGTGTTGACCGCGCCATGAGTTATGCTTTCATCTGTCGGTGAAAACGTTCAACGATCCAATTAGCAGCATGAGGGTATGCAATTGTCCTGATGTGGTCACGACCCAATAGATGGGTCAAGTCGTGGAAGAGAGCTGATTAGAATTGCGAACCTTGGTCTGTAGTGCCGAACAGTGAGACGCCAAAATTGGCAATCCAATGATCGAGGAACGCTTTGGCGACTGTCTCAGACGAAATATCGCTAAGGAGAACAGCAACAGGCCATCGTGTAAATCTGTTGATGCACGTACACAGGAACATTTTACTGTTTGATGGGGGTAACGGGCCAACCAAGTCAACATGAACGTGAGAGAAACATGCGTCTGGAATGGGGAAATTTCCAGGGGAGGTGATGGTGCGGCGATGTACCCTGCTGCTCTGGCTATGAAGGCATGACTTAGTCCACCAGCGCACATCTTTGTTCATATTGGGCTAAACATATCGGGCAGCAATTTGTTTGAGCGTGGTGTGGACAGGAGGATGGGACAAAAATTGCAAATGGAGAAAATGGGCCTACAAAGGAAAAAGGGTAGGATTGGACGTGGGATGCCTATGGAAGTATCACCCACAACGGTCGACTAAGAAGAAGGCAAGGGGATACTGGAACATTCGAAAGGTTAGATGCAAATGGATAGGAAATCGGGATCTGACATTCGAGTTTCAGCGATTTTCTCGGGACTTGTCATACGGGTTAAGAACTGCGTTAGCATGTAGTCCGGAGAACGCATCAGCAACCACATTGGAGTTTCCGTCAATGTGTCGGATATCTGTTGTGGATTAAGCTATAAAATGGTGGTGACGAATTTCGCGCGGGGAATATTCGTCTTGACTCGCGTTAAAGGCGTAGATTAAAGGCTTGTGGTCGGTTAAAACGGTGAAGTTCCTCCCCTCTAGCAAATGACGAAAATGTCTAATGTACAAATAGATAGTAAGGAGTTCACGACCAAGGGTTCTATAATTAGCTTGTGTGGGTGATCGCCTCTGGGAATAAAAGATATTGGTCGTAAGTCGTCGCTGACGCATTGCTGAAGCACTGCACCAACAGCATGATTAGACGCATCCGTCGAGAGGGTCAAATGAGCGGTCGGCTCTCGACCAAAATGGGTGAGGGTCGTTGCGTCGCTGAGTGTCACCTTTACTTCGTTGAACGTTTATAGCGCTTCAGGGCTTAAAATAATGCCCTTTTTAGAATTATGGAGCACATCGGTTAAAGGCTTCGAAAGCTATGAGCAGTGAGGAATAAAGCGACGATAATGGTTAACAATTCCGATAAAACGTTGAAGCTTTTTGATGGAATCCGGAATGGGGTATTCCGTCAGCGCTTGCGTTTGGTGTCTAAGGGTTTGATGCCACTTGCGTCCATGAAATGTCCAAAAGATTCGGGAGATGAGACGCCATAAACGCACTTTGGAAAGTTGATGGAGAGGCCGTATCCATTCAAACGTTCCAGGAAAACACGAGGGTGTATTTCATGATCTTCGGAAGAACAACTGGCTACCAAAACACCGTCCAGGTAAACAAAGACAAAATCTAGACCGCGTACAACTTGATCCATAGAACGCTGGAATGTTTGAGCTGCATTGCGAAGACCGAAAGGCACTCGAAGGAACTCGTACAAACCAAATGGAGTTGTTATCGTAGTCTTTGGAATGTCTTCTTCAACAACGGAGATTTGGTAATATGCGCGCACCAGGCCGATTTTAGAGAAAATGCGTTTGGAATGGAGAGTCAGAGAAAGGTCATGAATATGTGGAATCGGATAACGGTCGTGTACGGTAGCATTTTTGAGTGCTCCGACATCATCACATGGTCTCCAATCGTCTGGTGTTTTCTTTGGGACCAAATGCAAGGGAGAAGACTATGTGCTCCTGGATGGGCGGATAATACCAAGCCAGAGCATTTGGTCAAATTCCGCTTTGACAATTTTCAGCTTTTCGGGGGGAAGACGTCTGGCGCGAGCGGTTACTGGTTGTACTTTGGCCACACTGGTGTGCGTCACGTCGTGTTTCAGAGAATGCGGGTGATACGATGGACTGATGAGCTGCGGGTATTGTTGGATCAGCTGAGAACATTTTGAGGGCTTGGGTACTTCCATGTGAATTCCGGTGGAATTCATGTTGGTTAACTTACCCTTAGCACACAAGGAAGTCAAGCCGTCCGAAAGCGTGTGGTGCTGAATATCTACCAAGAAACCAAAATGGGATAGGAAATCGGCGCCCAGAATTGCGGTCTGAAGGTCTGCCACCAAACATCCAGCAGAATTGACGTCGCAGTCCAAGGTCAAGGGTGAGTGACCGCCGACCGTGCGTTTGTATCGGTGTTCCGTTAGCTGCCTATGAAGAGAAACTAGGCTAACAATGTTGGCGGTCGCCTGTGGCATATGGAATCACGCTTACCTCAGCAACGGTGTCGACTAGGAAATTGTAGCCTGTAGATTTTTCAGGGATGTAGAATAAGCGACACTTGCAGGTGACACCAGGCACAGCCGTCGCCATCACTGGCCGGTCGCTGAGTTTCCCAGTGGTGTCGGTGAGGTAGTAAATGTGCAAGGCTGAGTACACTTCTTGCCTCGGTGATCGAACGTACGGTGATATCAACAATGACCATGACCATTGTGTGCTAATGCTGTCGGACGTCGAGACGGTGTTCTGGGTCGGCTGTGTGGCCTGTGTGATCGAGGGTGCAGGCTGCAAACCAGTGACTGGACCGGTTTGGTCAAACACTTTACTTGATGACGCAGGTCGTCATAAGACTGGCTGGTAATAGTATTCATCGGCCGGGGATTAGGTTGACCATCAAACAGTTTGTTGGCTACTTCTGCAAGTTCCTCTATAGGCACAGTATTGCTGAACGTCGCCAAAATTTCACGGGTCGACGGTTGTACGTTTTTCATCCACAATTGTCGAAAAATGGTTTCGTCCATCCTTCTGCCTCCAAGAAGCTGCTTCATGTGTCTCAGGAGTAGGGATGGCTTGCGGTCACCCATCTCCATTTCAGAAAATAGTTGGTCCAGCTTCCGCTAATCAGAAACACCTACCCTGATAGTTAAGGCGTCTTTCAGCTTATCGTACAGTTGATCTTCAGGCATGTTGTCGAGAAACTCCAAGGTTTCTTCAGCGATCTCGATCGGGATGGACTGACCTATGTAGGAGTACATATCATGGTTTGCGACTTAATGCGTCTCGTTCGAAAGAGCGCTTCAACTTGTCCAAACCAGGAACGGGGGTTGTTGACTCCAAATTCAGGTAGATGGATGCGCACGGATGCAGTCAGCTGCTCGGTTTAATAGTCGTGGTTGGACGTGGTAAGGGTGGATACTTTCAGCACTCAAAATTAATGAGGCAGATAACACGTTAACGCCTGGGATGATTAAACAAAACAACGGGAAAGGAAAGTGGACGCACTGAGAGTTCGTTGACCCATGATGATGGAAACGAGTGAGAAGAAGTTGGCTAGGTCGGAGATCGCCAATTTGTAGTGGTCGTAGCGAGTTACCGAATAGACTAGGTAAATGCGAGTGTAACTCACTAGACTATCGGTGATTACGAAATGAATGATTGAGACAAAATAGTTACAAAGTTCCAGCAAGTTATGGTGATAAAAAGGGTTTGATCCACAGAAAAATTGTTCACAAGTGTTCCAGATGACCACCACAATATTCCAAATTGCCAGTATCCGGAAGTTGGTGATATCATAGAGTTGCCGTGAACCCCTGAAGTGCGATCCGGGATGAGACGAAGTTCGTGGTACAACGGAGCTAAAAAAAATTGGATGATAGATCCGTGTGGAATCGTCGAACGACTGCGCAACGGAGAGAAGAGCAGACCGACGCGCACAAACTTTGTATTGTATTACGAGGTCACTTTTATCAATTTGAACATAATAACATGATACGAAAGGTTGTTGTACAGAAATGAAACATCATTTGCAAAGAAAAATAAGAAATCTCTACATCTTTTCAGGTTAACTGAGGGGTGAATTGGGTTTTTCTGGATAACTTAGTGGTAAATTTGGTCTTTTCGGGGTAACTCTGTGGTATGCTGTGTCATTTCGGTTTACGGTTAATTGAGAGCATAGTTAGTTTACGGAACATTGACCAATCAGAAAATTAATGAGTTCCGCTCCTTAGGGCTAAATCAGGTAACCTGTGTTAAATCCCTGACAAATCCCTAAATGGTCCCCGGATTCGTCCATTATGCCGAATTAGGGGTTTACCCTCAATTACCCTTAATTGTGTTAGCATGGTGGTCACTCAATAACCGCGGAATATTGTAACAAATACTCCCCGATATTGTATACTCTATTGAAAAAACAAAAATATTAATATGGCCCCGCTTTTGTTAAAAAGATATAACACTTACATCAATCTTCATATTACATTTGCTTACTTCACATTTTCCATTTCAACCCACGGCTGCGTTCTTTTTGTTATTCCCGCGAGCATCCGTCACGCAAGGAAATATTTCGCGATGAACGGGCGCTTAAAACCTCACTTCGGCCGAGAGATCAGCGAAGTTGTCAACTTTTTGATTTTTTCCGGCGGTCGACGGGGTCCCGCGCTGGAGTCTGCTCATTTCTCTGTCAGCTTTTGGAACTTTCCGTCCTCCCTCGCCAAAACTGAATTATTTCAACATTTCTCCGATTGAAGTTTTGTTAAATAACGGCTAAACACACCGAAGATGAACTTGCACCTGTCTTCCCGCCTGACCTTGAACTATTTCTGTAACGTATCGTGCTGCCGTGTTGTTGGCGCCACCTTTGTTTCTGTTGTCTCCTTTCACAAGACTATCGTTGGAACCTTTACTTTAGAAGAACGTTGTCCCCCGGTGTCTCCAAGTTGCTCAAAGTTGGTGTACCAGTGTAACGGGTACACGAAGCCAGAACGTCTGGCTTGCCTGTTACATTTCAAACGTCGTCTTTACTTAACGTTGTAAAAGACAAGTTAATGTAACATCTCATTTTTTGAACGGAGTCTGTGGAATAGGCGAACTATCTCCATTCTTGGTGTGTACATAAAACGTTGCTAACTGTGAATATTTTTCCTCTGTTTGCGTCTTCTTTTGTCGACAGATTTCATGTCTGTCTTTTTATGTATCCATTTGTTGTTTTGTGCCGCATGTGATTATCTGTCATGACCGTACACATCCGAGTGTGTTTCTCACAAATGCGCTTAGAAATATGTGAATAGTATGATTACAGTACAAAGTGTGAAACATGGCGCGCCCGGTCAAACCACAGATGAACCTCGTTGACCAATCAGGAGTGTTGAATGCTCCATAGCTCCAGCCTTAGCAGCACCGTATGGAAAACCCCGGCCGGGAAGTTCCACCAGCCGTTACAAATAATCACATGGAAATCCTTGGTTCACCGGCTTTTGCGAGGAAGAATGTGCCACAATTATGTTGTTGTCTCGTCTCCGGATTTCTCGGTGAAGCTCCATAGATTTAGGCTGTCTGGATCTCAAACATCGCCACTGTCGTAGGAGGGCCAGGTTGCCAGGTCCCTTCCCCGATCATGTGAACTTCTGAACTGGTGAATATTTGTGAGTTGGGGTGTTCGATTATACTTACCACAAGCTGTCGAGCACTCTGGAAATGAACGTCTGATTGATGTGGAAGAACCAGCAGCAGTCAGTTGAAGTCTATCAAGATTCAAGATGACACTCAAGGAAAGGAACAGCAGTGGTGGAAGTCCCAACAAATGTGTATAAAATGATGTTCATCTATGCAGGATAAATCGAGTAAATGGTATGGGTAATGGTGATCGCTAGAACACAACTCTATTTATACATGAAGTATGGGATATTACGGGTTTCGTAATCCCAGTTTAGGGACAACCGACGGACAGAGGCCAAGGTGTGGCGGCCATTTATCTGACAGTCCCTTAAACGCATGTAAAATAAGCTCCAGCCCAACCTCCTCTGGCTGTGCAGCACTGGTACGAATTGAAGCGAATCAATAGCGCGAGTAATACAAAACCCAGGGTTTGCGCAAAACGCCAAATTAGTTCTGCGTTCACTCAATATTCAGCCAAAAACAAACAGCCAGTTTAAGAACTGCCTCTTCCCAAACGTTGGGGATGAACGTGAAGTCTGTTCTCAGCGGACTTACCGCTTATGTTCGCCAAACGCAAGTGCGGTTGATCAGAAGGTGTAGGGGGGACCGGATCTAATTTCAAACAGCTTTAATTTTAAAGCGACCGCATCTTAGTTTGGGATCTATGGTGGAAACGAGACACTGCCGAAATGCTTCTCGAACGGGAGCGTTGGGTCGAAAAATTTCAACACATGTGTTTTGGCCAGTGAGAGAGTACCTTTCCGTCGTTCACCGCATGTTTACTGCAAATACAAACCAACAGGTCTAGGGCGGACGTGATTGACTTGCACGGCTAACAAAATTTAAGTGATTGAGTAGGGAGGGCACTATGATGGAGAGTGGGAGTAGGCAGACGACAGAAGTTAACCAAGTGTAGACGACCAAAGCCGGCCGAATTACAGACTATGCGCAACCTTAACTCCACGCACTATCTCGCCGTGGTGACCCTCTATTACGTGGTGCGTTATATCATGTAGTTGGCATAATGGAAACTCGGTTTTCACTTCATCCAACTTAGGCAAATAAAATGATAACTTTTTAGACATTGTGGGTTAACGCAAATTGAAAAGGAGTAGCCAATGCACTCCTAGAAGAAAACAGTTGAGTATAAGCCGCTTTTTAAACTGGGTCTTGAGGTTGGTTGGTGAAATACATAATTTAGCTGAAGACCCGGATTGAAACTCCGTTCGCAAACCCGATTTCCAAAACTCACTGAAATGTCCAATCTGTGAATCTCCGCACGATTTCAAAGGGCGAATCAACCTCGGAAGGGCGGCTGAAAACTAGTTTTACCGAATAACTAAAGGACTTTTTGAACAAACGAAGAACGACCAACGTAGTGTCCACCGAATTCGTACCCCATGCGTTACCTTACGTCTCTTTTCACGGGTCAAGGAGAAACAGAACAAGAAAATTAGAGTGAAATGGACTTCCGTAACATATTTCGGAATCTATAACTAGGTTCGACATCAAAACTACACCTATTGTGGCCCAGTTATACCAACATCGCCTTGTGTGAACAACAGTTATACAATCACTCACCGGCTGAAGTGCCCGTGCTCACATACGCTGTGCCGGCAAAATCGAGTACTGTCTGGATTGCCACCGTTAATTTAGTTCGGTTTCACATTTATCGTACTGTCTTCCATACACTCATAATCTTGCACCCCTTAGAACGCGTCTCAAGTTCTGGCCGGAGATGTCGTTTGCATAGATTGCGTGCATGTCGCCCGTGTATCGTTTTTTGAAATATTTTGCACTTCATAATTTTTGCTGTTCCTCACACTTTTCACTGGCCCTAAAGTCACATGTACACTTGATGTTTAAACCATATGGACCGAATGAATCAATAATTAATAATAAAATTTTTACTTCCAATGTCGCCAGCTCTGCGTTATCCCGGTGTTTCATGTTGCTTGTGTAGTGCTTTATGAAAAGAGTTCAAGGTTAACAGAATCGACCATTTATTTCGTCACGTTTCTGAATTCATCTGCCGTCGGGATTATCTCCGTTATGACTTCCAACTTCACTTGGGAACAACACGACCGGTTGCATCCACTTCGACATGGAACTATTGTACATGGTCCTCATGGGAAGGCATATAACGCTGTGTGCGTACCCAAAGGGACCATGTACACCAATCAGAAATGTTAAAATCTTCCGTACACACGGATGAACAAACGTGTACAGGAAAACCTGAGTGAAAAGTGTGACGGATGTAACATAATATGTGGCCGCAAATGAATCATGTACACCAATCAGAAACGCTGGAATGTGAAGATATCTCAAAGTGGCACCGATGTGTTGCTGAATAATACGGCCTAGGTAAGCAAATCGCGTGGCAATTAAAACGGATGGAAGCAGGACAGTTTCGGTCAAATTGGAGAAACCAATCAATTTGGAAATTAAGTAAACGTGAACTGGGAAGAATCCCTTGAGGAGTTGGAACATAGACTGAACCAGTGAACCGGGTTGAATTGCGTCTATGCGGTTGATATTTGCAAGTAATGCAAACATTATTACTCGAATATTGCACTGAATAGTAAGGAATTGGAACACTGACTGAACCAGTGAACCATTGTCTTCGTTCCAGATCCTGTCGGATTACTGCGTGCGATCAGAACCCAAAGATTACCTATTCACCATCCAACGTGGGTTCACCCCGTTGTTATTTTTGGTGTTCACGAGCCGGATAGACCCAGTAACCTCGCTAATAATTGACCGTGAATCACCACCACCTGTTCTTGTGGGAGCAATGGTGAGCTTCTGCGTGTTTTCAGGCAGGGGGTTGCCTGTGTCATGCACAGCGGACCTTAACACCTCCGCGGACGCCAATTATGAAGGAGGGTGCATCACCAACCCCCGTTCGCATGCAAAAGTTCATGTTTATCAGGACGTCCAAAACTATTACACAAGAACGGGTGATAACGTTTGATCCCCCGTCATGTTTGGCGTCCGCGGAGGTGTGAAAATACGTTGTGCATGAAACAGACAATGCTATGCCTGCAAAACTGCAAGGACACTGGATCCATCTGGCTCATGTGGACATTAGCATAAACAAGGAGGAAATCCCACGTGGGATGATGGCTAGGTAATCGGTGAGTCCTGATTGCTCACAATAATCCGACCGGATTTAGAGAGACTCCCAAGCACGGTGTCAAAACAATTCGGGCTAGCTGGAATAAGCCGAAATGATCGAAAAGGTTTGAAACAAAACCGAAATCACAGCCGTTATAAGTATGCGAGAAGTTGAAGGAAGAATGGCACACTCTATCAAATAAAACCATTCCTGTTCCGTTCAGTAGTCGAGCCCTAATGTTTGCACCATTTGCAACCATAGACCGCATACACGGTTTCAATTCCTTGCTATTTATTACAATAGTCGAGTAATAATCTTTGCACTATTTGCAACTACCAACTGCACAATCGACTGGAATCCAACCACAGCAAGTTAAATATTACACAAAATTCGCGCAAATAAATATTACTGCTTTCCGTCTGTTTACGTACATCATATCTTTCTCCTTCCGGAGCACACTAAGTCAGTTGGTATCCAAAAATTGTCAGTTGCCAAGCGATCAGCTGCAACCAAAAAGCGCGTTGTAACAACAAAGAGAGGGTTGGAGTCCTGAGGCTCCACGTTAAACACTTGTTCCACTGCTGTCATCGCTAAGGAGCCAAAATCTGCCGCTAAAGCGGTAGTTTCGACGGCAAATGTCAGCCCGATACAAGGAA
>LUCH01007000.1:3067-24634 GCA_013368495.1 Paragonimus heterotremus
ATGCGATCTTCCGTAGTTCCAAACCAACTTTGGAGGTCGCAATGAAGATAATTCCGACGATAAATGAATTTGGAAGTGCGCTGAAATAAATTCGGATTCCATTAGTCGTTAACTCTCCAAAAATCCGTTCACGCGTGATACCGAACGCAGAGAGAGAACACAGGGCTCGCGACCTTGAAAGTGTGATTATTTTTTTCGCGACCTTGGAAAATGTGTATTTTGTTAATTGAATTGTGACATGCAAACCGGCTGTTTCTCCTGTGATTGTCCGTTACACTTACGGACCAAATTTAGAGCAATGTGGAAACACCGGGGGACGGCGTTCTTCCGAAGTAGGGGTTCCAACAACCGTTCTGGAAAAGGAAACAACAGGAAAAAAGCATGAGCCGAAGGCGCAGTAAGCCATGCACACGACCTACCCAAACGAAAATTAAGACGGCGCCGACAAAACAGCAGCATGCTCCGTCAGCAATTCAAATTCAACTAGTGCGCGCCTGCTGGTTTCGGTCGAACACTACAGAATCAAGTCACGTGATTTAACCGAGTGTACATGTGAATTTGAAGAAGGTGAAAAATGTGAAAACAATGAGAATCACACAGTACGAAGTGGTTTACAAAACTCTACAGTTTGCTCAACTAGAAACCACATTTGCGCTGCGGCAAACTAGTTACGGGCTCCCCCGTTTCCATCACATTGATGAGACAGTTATCTCACTTTGCTGACGAAGCGGACGGTATTCTGGGCTAGTAGACCCCACGTAACCCCACAAACAATTAAAGCCAGCCGTAATTAAGCGCGCTGGTTTGTCAGACTGCCAGCTTCTGAGGACGAGTAAGCCCAGTGACTGTGAACCACCGTAGCATCTTCGCCACATGCAAGGGTTAGCCGGCACGACACATGTGGAATAGGCCGTGCTTAGAGAGATGTGGCTCCAGCGTTTGCCTAAGGATATGCAAAGCACAATTAGCGCAAACCCCTCAGTACCTTCTTCAGTCTTGCCCGATATTGCTGACTGGATTGCGGAACCATGCGGAGCTTCATGAACAACCGGCTGGAGATTGCCAATGGGTGGATAACGGAGAAGTGTCACACGAGAGACTAACTACTACCATTACAAAAACATAGATCAGCAGTGGATCGCTGGTGCGAGATTTCAAAGTGCAAACCACTTACCCACGCAATCGTCGTAGTGTTGTGAAGCTAGACAAGTAATTCAAGAGCAGTCTTTATCGCCTGACCACGCTCCCCATTCACGCGGCACAGAGGCATCCGAACGGTTGGACCCCACGATTTCATTTTGGAACTGTGGCTAAATTCTTGGTAAGCCGTTCCGAATGAATTATCTTAAGTAATTCAGCTGCAGGTGCAACATGATGGCGACGTTTTGAAAATAGGATGCGAAGCATAAGATACTGTTTGACTTAGTTTGTAGTATGGAACATTTGGAAGGAAGAACCACAGATGTTCAAACACAAGACGCCGATGTTTACTATGCACGTCACTTTATTAACGTTTGAAGCATGTGATACATTTAATCGGTTTCATCAATAATTACTTGAATAGAGTGTGTTAACTAGATATCCGTTATATGAAGCCTTCCTTATTCAGTGAATAATGATAGGCACTCGGACAGCACAGCCGCTCCCCGAGTGTTTTTGGACAGTTTTTTCGACCATTTTTAAAATGGTTTTCAAGTATATTTTTGACCGTAAAATAGTGCATGAAGGACACTGAATAGACGTTTAAAGTGAACCTTTCACAACAAAGAATTGCCGTACACATCAAGCATAGATGGCAAATCACACCTGACTTGCATGATGTGGGCACAGAATGCCAAGTTAGAAGGCAGTTACTCAAATATCTGGCGTTCGCAGTCTTACAAACAACTCACTCCTTATGGCTTAACATCAGTTTCATAGTAGAAAGAATTGCCCCCCTCAGTTAGACACAAAGCTCAAGAAAAAATTCCACCTCTATGGCGCTGAAGTCTATTATACCCCACCGATAAGTTCGCACAATAGCACAATCACAATTGTCAAATTCTTGTTAATAGTTTGTAATATTCCACAAACGAAGGACTGACTTAATTGGCAGTAGTTTATATTACATGGACGGAGTGTCCACTAGCTAAAATGGATTGTACGAGAGCTAGTCACGGAAGCAGCGCGTTGAAGCCATATTCACAACTGCCCGGTTGGGCACATAAATTTGTAGAAGGGACTTATCCAGTGGCACATAAACAACAGGATCACGGCAACTTGATCAGGTGCATGTGCATGTGAGTAAAGCCAAGTATCTTACAGTTATTTAGTTATCTCCTCCGTTGGAACTTACTCTGCCTTGTCCCGATATGTGGCCACCGCGAAACCTGGAAGGGAAAGGGGAAACGCTCGAGTTTTTCGGCGTGTGGTTTGACTGATGACGTTACTGTCATTACCTGTGCGCTGAAAATTATCTGCAGATGGTAAATCTTCATATTACAAGATCGCATACTGCATACTCAGACGTTGAACTAGTGGCCGTTCCGTCTAGTTAACTTGAGCTGTGAACAACGTCTAAGTATGCGATATGCGTTCATCTTATTAGCTCCTTTCGAAAGACTTTCTTCATGAACAATACAGAAAACGAACACATGCGGGAAGCGATGAGAAAATTTTGTTGGAAGCGTTTGTGGTGGATGCTACTTATCATTTTTGATTTCGCTGATTATTGTGATGGCTATAATATTTTTCTGCACCACGATAGATAACTGGCGTCCTAAGTAGTGGTTAGCTGAAGTATTAACCCCAGTGATCAGCAGGCAGCTTGAGTTAGCCTGTTTTAATATACGGCCTGGTATGAACGCCACGCGACCTCGCTCTAGTTGGGGACAATGTAGTAAAGTGGTCCGAATTAACTTTTAAAGATTATCCGTGATAGAGTGGGATATAATACACTTTTTCCGCTGATCCATAAATATGGAAATTGGAGACAGTCATATGATAATTCTATTTCCAATCATTCCTAGGAATATCGTTTTGTAGACCAATATCTACTTGAAATCCCGCAAAAAAGAAACAAAAGTGTGAATGTCTTATAGAGGTGGAAGATGGGAACGTTGCCACACGTATTTCACTGTCAAAGGTGTTAGTATTCTTCCTGAAGTACAATATCAACGTTGTATGGTCGTATATTTCTATTTCGATGATAACTAAAACGCTGATGACGGTGGATTTCATCCCGAAAATGGCAATGAACGTGTCTGTAACACTTGAAAAGATGGGTCGACGCTAATAATATGTTGTTTTCGCAAAAGGGCGGAAGATTATTAATCACTAAACCGGTACTTTCGGCATTTATTCGATGTATTCCAATTTTCTGATCAACACGACGTATTTGCAATTAATGAGCTGCCGGTACTCTGCCCGGGATTTCGGTTTTAATATTTCAAAAAAGAATTAAAAGCGAGGTTTTGCGCCGAAATGACTTCCCTTCAGAACGACCTTCAAGCCCACTCCCTGAGGAAGTCATAATTGACAGGGGAAACCCACACTTTTCAGAAAGTGAAGTTATTAGGCAGGAAAGGAAGCAAGCTTTTCCACCATGACTTGCGGTTGAACGCACTGGTATATATGCCCGACAGTCAGCTCCGTAGTGACCAGGTCACCAGATATGGTTAAAGTGAAGTGAAAGACTGAAAAATTTCCGAGTCCATGTATTGAAGCTACAGAATGTTTGCCAACCGGTCCGCCGCAACCAATTTGATCTGGGTTCTATCTGAGTAGAAACACTGTTCTTCTTGCATGTCTAGGTCTAAAGGTAACCGTTTCGTGGCACCAAAGTCGTGATGTTGCTTACCGTGGTTATTGGCGTCCGTGGTATCACTGAGTATTACTTTCACTCTCACCAGTTGACGTTGATTGACAGCAGGAAACTCATTTTAGGTGTAACCAGATCATCACCAGTTATCGATGCTGGACATGACCGCACTGATAGCCACTAATGTATACTAGGTCATCATAGTATCCACAGAACACCCCATGTGACTAAATTCCCCCAATCGTGGCCGTGCCGTAGTACAGGGCGGAACGAGGGTTAGTCAGGCAGTAGTGGAGTCGCCTTAGTTATCTCAGTGGACTGGTACGTGGAAGTTGACACCAGTGAAAATCCAGCCTGCCATTCAGGGATGTACATCCCGCAGATTAGCCAACCTTGATGAAAGTTGAGAATTCTAAGTCTAATAACTAAGGTTTCTGGTTGGGCACGTAATCCGGGTCTTTTGTATTAGTTAGAAGTACAAGCGGTAAGCTTCCTTTCTGTTATTGCCAATGGTTTATCGCCGTATTTTTTTCGGTGACCAGGATGTTGCGCCTTCAGCTCCCTCCTAAATTTGTATTATTGCATTATCTTTAGGTTTTTACGAGTTTACATGCACCCTTTCGTGGTCATCCGATACACCCTAGCTAATGAATATATCGTCGTTGCAAGCGGAAGTAATTCCTGTGTAGATTTATACGAAAAGTGAATTGTATCTTCCCTGGTAAGCGAGATATTCCGTTTCTAAATCAACCTTAAATTTATATCCTTTGCATTGCATTGGTTCTGCATCCATGGAATCTCGCACCGGAGTTACACACTATCAGGTCAAAGGTCGGATTCAGCAATGGATCTTGGGGACAAGACAAAAGGTTTATCACAGGTGGAAGCGGACGATGAAGGATACTTTTGGTGCTTTCTATTCTAATTGCCTGGTATAACTTAAAACTGAAGCCAACTTGCCTCAACCTCCGGTACAACTTCCTTTATGGTCGTTGTGAATGTCCATGGCTGTTGTGCGCAAAATAACCTAAGGTTGAACGTAGTGAATACAGTTGGTTGGGTAAAGCGCATAATGGCGACCGTATTTTGAGTGTACCTTTAGTGTAGTTTGAGTGCCGTTTTTGGGTGTCACATGAGTGCCACAACTTGTCACATTGTTCCTCTCCAATTACACTCAGACTACTTTCAGGCTACAACTAAGGTACATTTGAACTATACTCAAACTAGACCGGTGCTGGCAGGGTCCACCACATCCCCCAAATTCGGGTGCAGTTTATATGGAACTCGAAATGTTTGAGGTTCGATCCGGTTCTTCATAGTGCGCCTGATTGACCAAACGTGTTTGGTGAACATAAGAGACTGACTTGTGCATGCGCCTGGAAAGCATATGTTTTACATTCATCCCCCGGTGTTCAGAAGAGTGCGGCTGGACGAACGTGATATTCTCCCTACTTTAACGTCAACGGAAAAGCAAACGGAGAATTTCACGGCACTAAATTCACCGAGCCAAGCTATCATCCATGCGACGTCATTACTGGAAAACACGAGATATGAAGTTGTCGTCTCACCGCCAATGAAGTCGTCAAACTTCGACCGTGACCATTCAACGGCAATGTCTCCTTCAACGTCAGGTCGTACATCTGTCAGCGATTCGATAAGAAGACAATGACGAAGGATGTGTGCAACTTACGCATCGGATTAATCGTAAAGAGAAGTACGACGGACTATTTGGTCGTTTGCATGGTCAACTTAACATAACCAGCAATTGCTACTTCAGCGTAGCTGGTTACCAGCGTCTAGTTCATTTTGTGTGTATAAGCAGTAAACGAGTAATGAATTGCCGGCGACACTCTGAAGTATTCAGGATAGATACCACCTATAAGTTTTAAGGTACGACACGGTTTGTCCGTTTCATTTGTTGTTGGAGATGCTAGTGGAATAGGTTTACCAGATTTGTTTCAGTTAGTTTGCAAATCGGACGACAGTAGCTATCGCCTTGTGTTAGGGCCAGGGTAAAGCTGACCTTCAGAATACAATTCTGCTGTCAGAAATCGGATAACTTAAGCCGTTACTGAGATATGCATCGGCGTGGGATTCAAATATTTCTTCGCGCGCTCACGCCCCCGCAAGGTCATGATTTTTCTGTGAATACGGACCGATTTCTCATGTAAATTCGTAAGGCGTCTAGTGGCTAAATACATTGCTATCCGGAGTCTGCTTTGTCCATGTTCTCATTGGTTCTTGTCATTCGCGGTTTGGGTGACCAATCGGAAGGAGCTTCTATTCGTGTTATTCGTTCATCGTTACTCATAGCAGTTATTCGCAATCGTGTTCAGTAGGATTCAGTTATAACACCTTGCTTCTCCGGTGATTCATTATCTTTGTGGGACCAGTGGAGACAATGACCATGATCATGAGAAGCGGTAAGGTCCTACAACCATTAACTGCACGAGAGCTTCCCCAAATTTACCTACTGTATCAAGTTCATGTTCTAGAGAACGTGCCTATCTGGGTCTCCGTTTAGACTGTCAATAAGTGATTTATAATTATTGTGTTCACGCGTATCCGCTAGAGGCACTTCACAGCATTAGTTATTAATCGGAGCGCCGACCGTTTACGCTGGTCGTTGGATAGTCAACAGACTGACTCATAAGTCCTAAAACTGGATAAATTTCCGTAGCCAGAACGTTTCCATGTTTGGCAGGTGGGACAACAACCTCATTGGAGCGACCCACCACTGAACTAAGCGGCACAGTCTGAACCTTCGAGTTAGAAGTTGGCGGGCTACTGAAGGCCCAACGGTCACCTTCGACCTCATTATGAACAGGCGCCATGTACTGGTTGTCTATGCAGATCGCTTATGCTCACACGCCAACAGTCGCGCAGATTATGCTGTGCCTGATTTGTTGGCTGGCCTCAAAGACGGTGCAGTTGAGGCTGAAATACTTCACCGATGAAAATTACCTGACATTCGCTGCCTCTCGTACCGACTTCCATGACAGACAACACTCACACTTGCAACGTCGATTCAATGAATTTGAGCCACCATTGCCTTATTGCAGCGTAGTATCTGCTGCCATGCATGCACTCCCTGCATGTATGCCAGTCGTTTGTCGGTCACCTTGAAAACTCCCTTGGTATTTCTCGATGGATGAGGCAGTTCAGTGGAGTTCGGGAATTTCCCATCCTGACGACACGTCCTCCATAATACGCACACTCAATTCCAGTAGTTGCTTCTGGTCCTACGTCTTTCGGACGTTTATACCTTCTTTTTAGTACCCTCCAGGGACCGCAATATGTTGCTTACAGATAAGTTGTCTGCTATCCAACACACTGATGTGAGTATGGTGTCTGAGGTTCAACTGGACGACACAAGGTTCAACAAGTTGCTGCAAGAACGTCATCAATTTCTTCGGAATTGTTGCTGCCTCTGGTTGCCGCCGCGCTTCGTTTCACTGAGGAACGGTTGGGCCATGTACTATAATAAGACGACGTGGCCATCAAGCTGCTCAGCTGCTTCACTACCACCTCTGGCTGACGCTTGCCTGAAGTCGAACCGTTACGTCGTTGGATGACGCACTCGCGCCCTGTGTTGTTATAACCGAATCCTGTTGAACAAGAGCACACACTTTTCGCCGCACGGTAAACGAATGACGCAAACAGAGGCCATTTGTGGCTGGCAAGAATACTTCGGACTACACGCAAACTCCAGGCAGGCAATGTTAAATGGTTCAGTGGGTTGACAAAGAAAGTAGGAAGCGGTGTTTTTGAACGTCCCTTATATGAGGGCAATGAATCACAGGCGGCGGACAGTGAACTTGAAATCCAACAACGGGTGTAGTATCCGAACTGCGAAAAGAAAGACCGATCCAGATGAATTTCAAAAACAGACAGAGAATCTTCAGCAACATCATTATCAGACAGAGAGTCACAAACTTTACAAAAGCGTGACGAGGAAAAACTACACCGAAACTCTGTCCCAGTTCAAGAGGGTGCCACTTCAATGCAGTACCCGCGGGGGTGATAAATAGAGCTCCGCATGGTTGGTTGGAAAATTAGGGATCAGAAAAGCAGGGAAAAAATCGGAACCTTACCGAATACATACCAGTTTTGTCGAGTCATTCTTTATAAAACCTCACACGTATACGTAAAGCTGCCTTCCCGACCATCTGTTGAACAGGCTCAAGTAGAGTCTTATCCCTTTGGGGATCAGGAGGCGAAATCGCCGTGCTATTCTCAAAATCCGGTTTACTAAGACTATTATGCAGTAGCCTGAGGCGTGTAGAGCCTAATTTTCCGGAAGTCCTTCTGAGTGGTGGCGTGGTGGTTTTGGTTTTCTTGTCATAAGCTTCTGCGTTCGGCTGTGTAGGAACACTGTTTAAAACAAATCTCCCTGAGTCCATCTGAGTGAATATAAACTGAAAGTAAGTACCATTGAGATGATAGGTGGTGCTGGAGGTATGCCAAATGTGCAGTAGATTGTGCTTCTCGAAGTCGAAGCACCTAAGGCTTGTCTAGACCAGATAAACGAAATGTTCGAAACGCCTAGCAGCAGGGCAGAATCTTTAAGGATTTTGATGCTAAAACACAATTTGAAGTCATCCGCAAATAGCAACAAATGAAAAGAATTTGAGCACGTAATGCAGTTGATGTAGACTAAGAAACTGAAGTCCAAGGGCCGGACCATGAAAAACCCCAATACTGCTTCGATGGGAGTTGCAGATGAAGCACTTGACCCGAACGTGGTAACAGCAGTTGATGAGGTGGGGGTCTTGCTACCGGAGATGACTACCATGAACCGCAAATTTGTGTAATTCCTCTAGTGGCGTTGTGTGGTTTGCTCTGTCGTGCGCCCTAACGAATTCCAGATATACAACATCCGCTCTAATGTCTTCACTGGTTGACCGTGCCCAATCATCAGTGGCTAAGAAGCGAAAGCCATACTGGGCCTCAGAAAGCAGGTTTCTAGCGGAGGAGTAGCTGAAAAAGGCCTTATACGCAGGTGCTTTCAACATTCTGGATACACTCGTTGGACCAGCGATTAGTCTACAGTCGGCTGGAAGAAAACGAAGACCAACCTTGATTATAATGGTCACGTTGGCCATCATTCAACTGGTGGAGACGCGAATCTTTTCAAGCTACTCCGTGAGCAACATGCTCAAAGGGTTAGCAAGCTGTTCGGCACCTTCAGAAGAGGAGGGATGAAAAATTCCAACTGGTCCAATAAAACTAGTCTTGAAGTTGCGCGGCTTGTCTGATACAGTTGATGAAGGTGTGTCTAACATACACATGACCACTGGGAGATGGACATTATAAAGGGCGGCGCGGAGATGTTGTCGAGAAAGCCAACCAATACGTTAGTGGATTCAGCGCCGATGGGCCTTAACGGACTCACTCGCTGCAAAACATCCGCTTTTGATTTGCGAGTGGAAGGCACGAGACTGAACAGGCTTCCTGGATCGGTGACAAGGTGAATTGTGAGCCGCTGCGGATAACGCAAGTGGCCCTCTTGAATGACCGCCGTGCATCAAGTCCGAATGCGGGCACAGGACCTAGATTCAACCGCAGCCATCGTGAACATTATCCAAGTCCTCCGTTTACTGTAGATCAGTGTGATCGTGGAACAGCGATGTTGAGAGGGGCATTCCTGGATTTAACCGTAGATTGAGCTGTGCTAACCTCAACAGCTATACTGTTAAAGTGGCTGCCTGCACTGAGTGACGACGGTCATGTTTGATGGAAAATCTGTCCTTGGTTAATCCCTTCCTGGTGGCGCCTCTTACGTTCGAAATCCTCTTGGTTGAAGCTGTGAGCCTTTCTTGCAAAAACTGATACGACAATCCAGGTTGCCCAAGTGACAGGTCATTTCTCCTGCAACCGTTACTCTGAGTTTATTAATAGAGCGTGATGTCGTTTACTTCCGGAAACTTGCTTCTGCATATCTTTTATTCCTCACTACCCACTGCCGGACCTTTGTTCCTACGTGTCCCAATTTCACTTGCGTTTGATCGTTCCACCATTACGCGACTGTTGCATTTGTTCATATTCATATGAACCGTTAGTCTCAAAACTTGTATATTTGGTGGGTTTGGTGTCGAGGTTTGTTGTAGTCGTCTAGTTGGTTTATATTAATTTCCATGTTCCCTAGTGCCCTGTTAATGAAAAACTCGCCAATGCGACCGTCTACCCTTTTGGATCCGAATCCATCGCTTAGTGGGCTCAGACTTTGTGGACGCTCTTTGCGCACAGACGCGATGCAGCCTATTAAAGGACGATGAGAGTAGATTGGGCGTTGCTGAAACAACCGCTGGATGTTTGAAATCGACAATCTTGAGGGCACCAAAAAACTGCATGCACGGATTGCTTACAGAACAGGATGGGCCGGGGCTTTTGCCAGTCAAATATGAGAGATAAAGCCTGAAACGATATGGGCTAACCCTCCTGAAGTAAGTTTTTGATGTTTACTTGGTGAGTGGATTCAACACTGCAGTTTAAGTCGGATATAATAAAAGCTTGGTCGCCTAATCCTAGCGACGCTAGCGAGGCTAGGAACTACCGGGTCCCTAATGGTGAGAACGCAATCAAGCCGGTTTGCTACCGTGTATAGTAACAAATTCGTTCGGTTGGGCTCAAGGACCTCATTGATTTAAAGAATACGGTGGCTGTTGAAGCCTCGAACAACAATTGGGAACCAGCAAGCAAGTGAAAATTTTATAACTCTCTGCGGGAAGTCTTACGTATGACACGTCATACTGCTTTGTTAACTAAGGCATTCTTTCGAGCGATTGCATGATCAAACAGCAATAGAGCAGGAACTACAGCTTTTCACCGTTTCTGTACGCTGAAAACTTAAAAGTGTTCAGAGGAACCGAATAACCTTATAAAATGTTCGTAATAGTAACGGAAAAATATAAAACTCATGTTTGACTTATACTTGCATGAGGTATAATCAGTTATCACGGACTCTGCAAGTCCACGTGAAAAAGGGGTCTGTATTTTCAAAACTAAATGACGTGGTTGCCGCTGGAGCGTACGGCGAAATATTCAAGTGGGTCCGTCCATTCAGTGCTTGTTGTTGACGTATGCATTATTTGGATGCCAGAGTTCAGCAGTGTTAGCGACCACCGTTGAAGGCGGTCAGCCGTATAGACCAAGATACTCTTCCGTGATCTAAAGACAGTGAGAAGTCGTTTGTAGTCAGTGAGCAGAATAAAGTGCCGACCGAAGCGCGTCTTGTGGAAATGCTCCAATGCAAAACTAACAGTCTGTGCTTTCCTTTTGATCAGTCCATAGTTCTGCCCTATTGACGATAGTGGACAGGCAGCATCAGCGGCTACCTTTCGAAAACCACCAGAATGAACGTTTAAGAAGACAGTTCCTATTGCACAGCTTGAGACGTCCAATGCGATCACGACCTGGAGACTAGAACCAAAGCTAGACAGAAAGTATTCGGAATTCAGCAATGTCTGCAGTTGTTCGAATGAGATCTGACGTTCAGTGGACCAGCCCCGGGAACTGTCTTCCGCTGAAAGTCTGTTAAAGGGTGCTCGAATGCTGGCTAAAAACGCTTTGTTCCTGACTGAACCCAAAAATGAACTTGGAATTGACGCTTCTGACGGTGGCGGCATATCAGCAACAGCATTGATGTTGTTAGGATCTGGACGCTGACCAGTGTGAATGATGATAAGGCTCAGACGCTTAATGGATCACATGAAGAGTTTGCGATTTTCCTGGCGAATACGGAGCCCGTGATAATTCATGCGTCCAAAACCTGGTCCATGCACTCCATCAGATCTGCTTCATTGGTTCCGGTCACAACGCTGTTCTCAAGATACGCTGCTGCGCCTGGAACATCGGTCGGCATCTTACCCATGATCTGCCGACAAACTGCCGGTGCTGACTTCGCGCTAAATGGAAGACTCTGGTACTGAAGCAGGCCGTGATAAGTGATGATGGCTAAAAGCGCCTTGAAACATTCTGTAACTTCCACTTGCTGGTGAGCGTAGGTTGGGTACAGCTTCACGAAATACCAGCCACCGTTCATATTCGCGAAGGGATAATCGAACAGAGAGAGGACAGTGGCGCATATCCTGAGCATCAATGTGGCCTGCAGAGAAGCCATGGAAAATTCTCACGACGCCAATGGGTCTCATTACGTCGGCAATGGGTGCAGCCCAAGCAGGGAAGTTGACCGGTCCTAGTACACTAGCTTCCTGTAGACCATCGAGTTTCTCGTCCAAGAAACGCAGAGCTACGCAAGGTGCCAGATGTTTCTGCCAGAAGATCGGTACTGAGTTCGAAAGAAGGTGCGAGACAGCCGCTTTTTGTTGCAGCATCCTAAGGAATCTTTGAAGACCGCAGGTTGCTTTAGACGAAGTTTACCTGTGATACCAAAGGAACTGGTGGGGCAACGTGATTACATTGGGTTATCATCGGTAGGCCCATCTTACTCCAGCGGCTGACGGACATCTCCGACGTCGCGTCAATCCAGTCAGGCTGTAACAAGGCCAGCTGTGGCTGATCCGTGAGATGGCAACTTCCTTTGGAGTGGGCGTTGTCGAAGAAAATCTCAGATTGGTTGGCCGGGTAAACATGGGGTGCCACCTGAAATGTTGCGGGTATTGTATATGGTTGGACTGATGGCGGATTGACCTTTCTTGTTTGACATCTTCCCTGAAATAATTCTGACACGGCGGTGCCCAGCCGTGGCCGGGTTGCGATGTCATTGGGTACCAACCCAATACTTCCACGAGGAGGCACACTTGACCAGGAATTCGACAAAGATGACAGTTGACTTACGAATCGGCTTCTTGTGTCGTCGACTACTGGATTTCGATCTGGACTGTAACACCAGATGTTTGCTGGACAGTGGTCTTCCTTGCTATCTCGACGATGGAATCTCTGGCGACTGTGTTTATTAAGTGCACTTCAGCGCACCTAGTATCAATCCACCTCATAGTCAGCTGTTCTTCGGTTGGCCGCCTACGTCCAAGGTGAGAATGACCAGTTTGCACAGATTGGATCCTCAAAGACGTTGGAACTTCCGACCACTAGTCAAGCTTCATGGTATTACGTGTGAAGTTGATAAAATTGTGTCACTAGGTGAAAACCATTTAGTGTCATCTCATGAATCAGGTCCATCTTTTCCAAGGTACGAACATGAATGTCAACAGCTACTATGGACTGGTTATCACAGACAGAAATAAGTATTTTGTATTGGTCATCGATCATGTCGGATAGATGGAGTTGCTGACACCATCGACTGACATTCCGGACGTGGGTATCAGAACCTTCGGACTAGCTGTTGGTCATCTAGAAACACCGATACTAAATTTCGAGCAGAGATGATGGTTTGTAAAATGTTTGGCTAAGACTCGACTTCAGCACCGAAAAGAACATCACGAGTGCCATTTGTCAGAATATATTCCAAACAGTGCTCGAGCCCCAAAGATCCCAGTTTGCTCACTAGTCTTCGGACACGTTGAGCATAATGTTTAGCAGCCAGTTTCATCTTGAAAACTTTTCCAGGTTCTCGACACCAGATATTGTGGGAGATTGGCGAATTGATCAAAATGGAACTCTGAAATTGAGTTTCTAAAAGACTTGATCAACGGCAGTGATTGTGAAATGTTGCTGGAATCTGCGCCCGGATAATCATTCTGAGTCAACGTCTCGATCTGCTTCAGAAGAGCCTTCTCGAAATGAGCCTGTTATTGTTGTTCACACAGTTATTGCAATGTAGATTTTTACCGCAAAGTATAAAAGAGACCCTTTAGCCAGTCGTTGCAACAAGCATCTACCAAACACAAATGCGAATAACGGGAGAGAACAACGTTGAACAGTTAACATTGGTTCACACGCAGCATCCTGAAACTCATGCTGCTGAAATATAGGCCCTGGGACCAGCCTCAACGGGAGGGTACTATGTAGGTTTGTACTCACTACAATGCAACTCGCAGCCAATATAACACGGCGGTGGGGCGTGATCGCACTGGCTTTTAGAGCGACCTAACGATTCGCTGGAAAACAAATACGGAGTCGTGTATCTATTTAGTGTATTATAATTGAGGCCAGTATCACAACTACAAATAGCTTAACTGAATCCAATACCAAGACAGCGGGAGTGATTTCCTGTCATTTGCTGGTAGCATTCGAAAATAGCCATGGCTTTACTCAGTTGCCACGAATACTAAAAACTGAATCTCTGCGCGTCCCTGAGAACTCCCGAGTACCTCCGACCGCCGTGCTCGGGAAGTTCACACGGCCAAATTTCACAAGTTACCTGGCCCCGACAACATCCCACTTGGCATTTGCAAGAAGCATGCTGACTCTCGGGTAGTTCCGCTGCACTTCATTTTCAGTCACCCATTAATGAGAGACGGGGTCCCCACGGAATGCAAACACTGTCATGTGACGCCCACTTACGAATGTGTGAAGCGCGGCAATGCTGGAATTTATTGTTAGTGGCGTTAATTCCAACGATCTCAAAAGCCCTAGAGGGCATGGTAGACAACAATATGGGGCATCACCTGCAAGCTCATAATTTCTTTGTCCCCGAACGACACGGATTCTGTCCGGCTCACTCGTACACCACTGATTTCCAGGTTGCCTACTATTCCTGGACAAGAGCAACCGGTTGTGACCAAGGTTTGGACATAGTATATCTTGAATTCGCAAAACCTTCCGATAGGGACGATCGCCGGGTACTTCCAGCTAAGGCTGAACCCCGTAGAAATACCGGAATACTGCTGGGCTGGCTGGCGGACTATGTGTCCGACAGATCATTTGGTGTTGAAGAACATGGAGAGTACTCCGGCACACATCCGGTACCCAGGGGTGTATCAGGAGACACGTACTCTTCTTTATATTCATCAATGACATTACAGTTATTGCGCACTGTGGGTGCGTGATATTCGCGGACGATATAAAAATGTATTCTCCTGTAAAAATTCACCAAATGGAGGTCCATTTCAGTCATATTTCTACAGTTTCTATGCATGACTGGTGGAAAATCGGTTGCCATTAAGTATAAGGAAGTGCACCGTTCTTCAAACCCGCCGAAGTACTTAAAGAACGTACCACATGGCAGATGTCCGTCGTCTTTTTGTATTGCAGCAACGCGATCTCTGTGTCGTGGCCCAAGAAGCCTCAGAATTTCCTGCAACACATATGCAGTGGCGCATATAGCAACCGGCGCATTGTGTTTATTCAAGAGGTACCTAGGTCGTCTGCATTTGACCCATTCTCTCCTGTGGTCCAATGAGGTCACAACTATAACAGGACGTACAAATCTGTTCATATTATCCATTGCAAGACACCAGGCCACTCAAACAAGTTCAACGATGGGCCACAAAACGAGGTTTTTGATTGACGGGACTTCCATATACCTCGAGATTAAAGCGGCTGAGCATGTACAGCTATGATCACCGTCGTTTTCAGAGAGAGGATGATGGTTCACACGATCTCACCTAATCCATCTGCTTCCTGCACTCGTCTGTTGCAAACAAACGATAGGGCGAATCTCGGGGAAAATTCCCTTAAACTTGGCAGATAGCGCAGCGAACTGCGTTCTAAGAACATCACATTTTGGGCGCTAGCTCCATGTTACTGGAAAGGCCTACCGGAGAAAGTCGTTACGTTGGATTCCACAAAACAACTCAAGCGTCATTTCGACAGGCACCTTATCGAGGTACAACCCTCTACCAATCATTACCCCTATCGACAATATCACACTATGCCAGGCGAAAATGCTAAGTGGATAACTACTTGACGGTACATCGAAGCAATAGCAAGTTTGATTATTTGAACCGTCCGTAATTTTCCACACAATGCGCCTGCACATGGTGCGTTGAAGCCACGCTCAAATAATCATAGATATGCGCTGTGAATACAACAGCAACAAGCCGACAACATTTATGTTTTAAGTTTGCAATTCAAACCTTACACAATTTTCTTGTTCGAAGAGTTACAAGCAGTGATACTGAAATTGCTTCACTAGTAAAATGGTTGAGTGATTTACATGGACATTCAAATGTCACTCAAAAGATGGTCGACCGTCTTAGTACGCTGCTAGGGTACTGGAAGCGAGTTGAACCACTTTCCAGATGGTGCTTAAGCCCCGAAATACAAGAACCAGTGTAACACAGCCAAAGCATATTTAAATTGACAGCGTCTTCAGCTACCAAACATTTTGCAGAACCGTATGAAATGTGGTCTTCAGTTATAGAACTAAACGACGTTGTGACCACATGGGCGCACGAAGATATGTTTAGATTCCATGCCTCTCCATATCTCAGTAACGGCTCTGATATCCGAATTCTGACGTTTCAGGTTAACCCCAACCCTAAGTGGTTTGCGCAGATAACTCTAATTTTGATCAAAGTTTTAAGGAACCGGCTTCCTCTCATACCTGGGGAAAAATAATTTAAACGACTGAACGTTCCGACTGGTTGGTGGAATCCGACAACGAATTAGCCAACGCCAGAATATGCGTACATAACAACAGAACACAATTGTAAATTGTTCGACATGAAAGTATAAGTAACAGCACAGATGGTCAAGTAAAAATGCGTCAAGTTGAATAATTAGAAGTAAAGACTTGTTTTGGCGGACAGTGTTTTCGGTTATTCATCATCGGACCAACTACCAGCATTTCATGTCAACATGGCTGTCGGGCGAGAAATATCAAAAGCAATTGGTCACATAGTTACGTCATGCTGTTTTGAATGGGACGGCAATTAGGTGAACTTCGGAAGTCATTTTATCACCCAGTTGCCTCCAAACTCACAATCGCCTGACGTATGTGACTAATCGCTTTTGATATTTCTCGCTTGACATCCATGATGATATAAAATGCTGCGTAGTTGGTTCGGCAAAGAATAACCTAAAACAGACCGCTCGCAAAAACACATTTTTACTTCTAACTTGTATAATGATAACAACGTACGTACATCTATAGCTGTATGCACAGATCTGGTTATGTAGACTTATGGGTAGATATATATTTTTATTACCTAACCGAATGTACTTCCGTATTCAAAGGTATACATATAATATTTAAATAATTCCTTCTATGGTTCAATGCGTATCTGCCCACACGTATGAGCCGCTAAGTGCGCGAACGTCTGTGCACCCCTCAATATACCTTCAAGACACATGCCACTGAGATATGTGAGAACATTATGTTGAGAGACGAAGTAAAATGTGTCGTATATTATATAGTTTTTAAAAAGATTACTTGCACCGCTTTACTCAAGCTTGATATAACGTTCATTTCACTGAATTTTCAGCAATTCTTGAATGAAAGTAGGCCGACTTTGAAAATGTTTACACTGCCATTGTGGTTCTGTTATTGTTGATATCCAGCGCACTGAGCATCGAAATTCATACAGTTTTCGTCTCCGTTCAACGTAGTCATTTTGTCGACTAATATCTGAGTAGATATTTGCTCGTTTTTCCATTTTTTTGCTCTTATTTTTGTCCGTGTTACTTATCGCTTTTTATAACAATATCACGTGCCGTTTTTATTCGCAAACTATAGCACTGTGACAAGCACGGGATTCGGCAACACTGGCGGATCGAGGGTATAAAATGTTTGTGGTCGATTTGTCTGCCGCGTGACTGTTCAGAAAAACGTGCAGTGCTGAACATGCCTACACTGGTACCGCTTTAAGTTTACCGGCCTCAAGAAGGACCAACACACTCTGTTTACTACTCCAAAAAGGCCATTCACCCGCAAGAGCTATTTTTGAGAAGACTGCATTCCGTCCGGGGCCGTATCCCTCCCACTGCATGCCACCATCAGTGAGCAGAAACGAGACGTGTTTATATTTTTTCGCAAGATGTCTAAGGATGTCAGTTCACTGCGGATGACCACGTTAGAAAGAACTGAGGTTAAAACACAAAAAGCTTTGTCTGACATGGAGTCCTAATTGAACTTACTGAACGAAGATTTTGCTCTCGCCCTTCCAGGTGTAGTGGTTGCACACGAGACGGCAAGTTTGTGCGCAGCTCAAATTGAGGGAACCGCAACAAACATGAGGGACAGGGTATTCCGAGAAAGGAGGCATGTTCTTGTGGGGGCGACTTCTGACCGCGCTATCTCCAGGTGAACGCGCCAGAGGGGTGTTAAACACGTCCTTTTCCCTAGAGTTAACAAATTTGGTTTTTGTCGCGAGACTTCGCTCCAAAGCTACAAAAATATCATTCAGACTTCTTCTGACTATGTACGCGAAGACATGTATGGAAGAAATATTGGATAAAACGGTTGAACTGGAGATAGGCCATTCTAATCTGAGGACAGACTCGCTGGATCGCTGATTATAAAAGTGGCAAAAGCGTTCTCACTTGAAAGAACAAGGTCACATGTCCGACCTGACCACGAGCTGCAAGTTAACTTAAACTTTTTTGTATTCCTATTCTCAGAATGAGACCAGTATCCCCGGATGGATCAACCCACTGTAGTACATCTGTACACCGTATTGAACGTAGGTCGAAATGTGATTAAAGTGAAAGCAACTGACTCACAGCAGTACATAAAGGTTGTTGGTTTAGAGTTCCACTAAACCGAATGAAGGTTTCCAATGAACACGATTTGTTGTTGTGTTGATACAAAGAGGCTTTGGGTCCACAACGGAAATAATTGTGACAACATATGAGTTGGGTGACATGCTGAAATATAAGGTTAATTCCGTTGCTCTTTTACTGCTCAAAAATCCGCACGCAGGCGACGCGGGACGCAGGGCTCACGGCCTTGGAGATAAACTTTGTACTAGTGATTCCTTTGATTCACGTGGCTTAAACACCGAATGTACAAGTGAGGTTAATGAAGATGAAAATAGTGAACAGAAGTATGAAATACAAAAATACTGCACGAAATGCCACACTACGCGATCTCATCCACTTCAGAGACGGGCGCGTTCATCCCCTTGGGTGGCCAATGTCTTCGGAGCTGCACGGATCTGAAGAAGTGATTTTCGGAGGCGGTGTAGACAGCCGCTCTATCTGCGCACTTTTCAGTATTTCGTCTCAGAGGTTTTCGTTAAATATTGTTTCATTCTTAGGCTTTACAACTCAATGAGGCTGCTTGGGTTACCTTCCGCATCCAGAAAGGCTCATGCTCGACTCATTCCACTCGCTTTTTTTCCCGGATGAATCGCGGTATTTTCATCCTAAGTTCTCTTTTAATCTAAAATCCTGCCCAAATTTTCGAGAGTACAAAACCACAAACCACTACCACTAATTCAGAAAGCGAAGGCCGTCCTAAAGGCATCGACCTTGGACCAACAAAAGCGCACGTTGAGCCCCACAGGATCGCCCACATACTCTCAGGATGTGATGAATCGGTCACTACCCTCCAAGGAGTCTCAAAATTCTATCACCGTCTACGCACTTCTCCCACAAGGACTGCCTTATCAAGCTCTTTCTCGGGCCCTTTTATCTTCTTTTGCACTCGGCCGAATGAGGAAGTAGCCTTCAAGTGCATATATACTAACCGCCTGAGCCTTTGAAACAAACCACCAGAGGTCAGACAGTCGATCCACGACAATATTACACTTATATTGTCGCTTCAGCAGAGACCTGGCTTTTCGCAGACTTAAGTTATAATGAATCGCATGTTCATTGTACCAAACGGAATTCTCCCGTGGATGTCTGAAAAGCTGTGGCGTCTGCCCAAGCTAGAAGATTTCGGTGCCATCGAGGATTTTAGCTCCCCAGAAATATGTAGCACACTCTAGTTCGAGCTCAAGCCTCTTGATCGGTACACGTTCCCTGTCAGTGTTATCTACTGTTCGCCGTCGTGTAGCGCATCCAACAGCGAGACCATTCTTGCCACCCGATACCGTCTGTTGCCTACTTGGCGTTTCTCGCATTTTTTCATTATGGATGAATTCAATGCGTCCAATTTCAACTATGTAGCTCCCTCTCGTAAGGACTCTGACTGCGGATTTCGGAAATCCCCGGTAGTGTTGGTCCATGAGAAATCCTGTACACAGCATAACAAACTACTTGCAAGCCGCAGTCCAAGACACATCTTCATTGCCTGATCTGGTTATCAGGAATGAAGCTCACTTGGTAGATAGAGTGGTCATCAAACTATCGCTGGGGAGTAGCGACCAGATGTTACTACCGTTTATTTTGACTGTTACTGGTTCCAAGATGCTGCGACAAGAACTTCAGTCCGAAATTTTCGGAAAGCAGACTTTAGTACATTAAGGTCATTCTTAAGTCCACTCGGCCTCGTGTCTGACTCAGCGATTTGGAGCCACCCTACTTTTAAAGCCGCTGTTCGCGAAGTTGATGAGACATTTGTTCCTCGCAAACTATAGCAGTCCTGCTCTCGTGCACAGCTTCCGTGGAACACATGTCGCCTTCTTGATGTACGTTTTCGTCTATTCAGCAAGCAAAAACTAACAGGCAATCTGGTAGATCCAGAAGACTTTCGAGCTGTGGGAAACAAGTGCAGGCGGGAAATCTGTCAACACACCCAACCGACACGGTCAAAAGTCCTACTGTTATCCAGCGAGAATATATGAATTTTCTTCCTTAGTCACATTCACCGCCAGGGGAAATCTAAGCCATCGGGGACTTCTGTGGGGTTTCTTGATAAGGAAACCTCAACCAACCTCTAAGTGGATGGTAGAATGTTCACAGAATACCATTCAGCAGTCTATAATATGATAAAGTCAAACCGGCATTCGGTTCTCCCAAGAGGAAATTCTAAATATCTACTTCAGGTAACTGACTTAGCCGTGCTAAACGCTCAGGATCTCTTGTTCGAGATCAATCATTACAGTGTTGTGGGACCAGGCGCCATATACCCCCGGATTCTCAAAGAAGCGGCCCTTGGTTTGGCGGTACTCCTCCATAATCTGTTTAAAGAGACGGGTCTGGTCGACGCTGCTCCAGAGGCATCAAAAGAGGTTAACGTCACACCTGTATTCAAGACAGGTGATCGTCAACCACTTGATAGTTACCGGCCGATCACTCCCATTAGCATCCCATCCAAGATAACAGGGCGTCTGTTAAAACGCGCCATCCTCTATCCCGACCGATCATGCATCACCAATATGTTAATCGACATACGTAGCCTGACAGAGGCCAAAAACAATGGCCACATCTTGGATGCTCTCTCCTTAGGCTTTGCCAATGCCCCTGATCATGTACCACACACTCCTCTTGTACATAAGCTAGAATCTTATGGGATCCTTGTAGAGGTTTATCGCTGGATTACCTCCTTTCTTAGTAACAGAACTTTCCAAGTAAAAACCGAATGGGCCATTTTATCTCCTTCCCCGACGTTATTTATGTCAACGCTCCCCTTTATGGTGATGAGTTACAAACCTGGAACGTTTCTGATTGCACTGCATTGCCGAGTAACCTTGACTGTGTTAAGTGCTGGTCGAATAATTGGAGTACACTCCTCCAAACGACAGCAAGCGTGCAGTGGCCTAATCAGTCAAATGACAGAAATGACTAAAAATATGGTAAGCACCAAAGAAGTCTTAACGGTAACGGATAGGCGAAAATGTTGTGCGTACAAATAAAACGGAAGATCTGTCAGTAAAACAGGAACCGTTTATTGATAAGTCAAGGTCTGCTGAATTGAATGGGCCACCACAAGAGGGAAGACGGTGCCAGAGAGTAAGTTTGGAAGGCGGCCGATAGTTAACTCGGCAATTATCTGTTTCACGGGATTCGCCTTGAAGGTCGTTCAAAGGGCAAAACGGTCCTTTCGGCGCGAATCCTCGATTTTTAAATATTTTTTT
>LUCH01007001.1:0-17826 GCA_013368495.1 Paragonimus heterotremus
CAGGGCGCCCAGACCTGGACAGGAGAACGATTAGGGTTCTCAACGAAAGCCTTTGGCTTAAAGCCTACACCACAAGGCAGTGGGTGGGTGGCAGTGTACCAGAACTGGTACAGTTTTTGGAAGAAGATGCCAACCTCCCTCCAATCTCCAATCTGGAGGACCAGGAGACTGGCTTGTCAGACCTCTACCTATTGGCCTGCCTGGCATGAGTGACTCTATCGGTGTGGTGGCCACATCGTCCAGTTTAGTCCAACAGGTCACCGAGATGCGCAAGCCGTCACACCGCGTTAAGGTCCAGTCTCGTTGTGACAGGATGGACTGGTTGAGTACGACGGTCAATGACACTTGTGCAAGTTAATCCCCGACTTCCGTCAAATGATCAACTTCCTAAAAGGGATGGTGTTAGGGTCAGGAGAACGCGATTCCGATGTCAGAATTCGGATATCTCAAGCCGTTAATAAGATATAGACCGGTGTGGGATTCAATTATATCTTCGCGCGCTCACGCGGCCATAAGGTCAATGATTTTCCATAAACACCGACCAGTTTCTCATGTACATCTGCAAAGCGTCTGGTGACTGAATACGTTCCCTATTTGGAGTCTGCTTTATCCGTCTTTTCAGTGGTTCTAGTAGTTCGCACTTTGGGGGCCAGTCGGAAGGGGCTTCTATTCGCGTTTTTCGTTCAACATTATTCGTATCAGTTATTCGCGTTTATGTTCAATAGGATTCTGTTACAACAGTGCTGGAAAAATTATGCGTTCCAAGAAAATCTTTTATTTGGATAGACTAGCAGGATTAAATCAAACCAGCGAATTACAGAAACCTCGGAGGAGACCTTAATTCTTATCTGCGAAATACTCTACACCCCGCTACATCTCCGCCCACTAAATATAGAAGAATGTCTACCGAGTCACTCGCTGAAATTGAGTTATGGAATATTCAAGTGACTTTGCACACAGAGCTGCTTCAAAGACAGGATCTGCTCACACTGGAAAGCCCTGTTCAACTTTGTGGTCACAGCTGAATAGCTCGAGAATTTTAAAATTTCGCTCTATCAGCACACACGTGAAGACTACTTGCATTACAAGTTTTCTAACCGCTATTCTGGTCAAGTCCCCCAGAACACTAAATGCACATATCTGATGGGGTGTTGTCTCAGTGTGGTTCAGTGGTTGTTGCTGATATGACTGTACACGAGCAGTTTCATTAAAGCTCCTTTTTATTCACCTCGGTTCACTTTTTTTTACATGTATAAAACGTTCAGTACATTCCCCCAGACCAATATACAGACAGGAAGGAACAAAATCTTTCGTCCTCCTGTAGCAACCTATGAACATATACAAACCTGATTTCCTATATCCAGTCGTTAAACGTTGTGTGGCAGCACGCCTAGTCAATCAGTTTTCCGGTGGACACTATGACCGAAGGAAAAAGATAAATCCGACGCTTGGAAAAACTTACATGAAATGTCGGAAGAAGAACCATTTCGCTAAGTAGTGCCATTTGCCATCCGTCAGACTGACCAGTGAGGGGGCAAAGGTCCAGTAAATGCTGAATGACGTTCGAGGTGCACCTGGATCAAAAGATGTTTACGCTGAACTTCTTATTGAAGATCAACCACAGCGATATCAGTTGGATTCTGGTGCATCCGTCAATGTTATACCGACAGGATATCTTCAGTCGTGAAGCCGTCCAATACGCAACAGCGAATGGGGAATGAATCAAAACGCGTGTTGGTAAAAGCAAGTGTGCCGGTCAAAATTCCGAAGAATGGCAAATCTTGTTTGATTTTTTTTTATTGTGGAAGGAGATTCAACACCAATTCTCGCATTGGATGCCATTCAGACGATGGAATTTGACTTTTCATGATGACAATTTTCTTCATATGTTAGAGATGTCCCAACTGTTTCATCGGCACACTCCTGTGTTTGGTTCGGTTTTGGGTTATATGCCAGGTACTGCTTGTCTTTCAGTGGCCGGGAGTGCCACACCGGTTGCGTTACCAGCCAGGGCAGTTCTGTTAACCATCCGTGAGAAATTTAAGGACGAGTTGAATCGTTTCCTCAAGCTGAAAGTAATAGCGCCATTAGATGGGTCTATCGACTGGGTCAGTCAAGCTGCAATAACGTTGAAGAATTCTGGTGGTAGTCGTGTGTGCATTGATATCAGGCTGTTGAACGCTGTGGTCGGAAGGGAACAATACAGGTTACCGACTCTAGACGATATTTTGTCAGAGTTAAACCAAGCCCTTTTTTACGAAGATTGATTTGTCTTCTGCGTACTGGCAGCTGGTGCAGGATGATAAATTCAACTATCTAACCACGTTTGGCACCCCTTTTGGGCGTTTTCGGTGGCTACGTTTACTTTTTGGATTAAAAATGTCTAGCGAAATTTTCCAGGCGCTGGATAAACTCAAAGGAACGACATGTATCGTTGACGATGTGCTGACATACGGAAGCACGAGTATGGAGCACGACCGGAACCTTGAGGCTTTTCTCAAACTGTCTTTTGCAAGGAATAGCGCTATCACGCGATAAGGTAGTTTTTCGGGCGACAGAAGTGACGTTTCATGATCACCTACTCACACCTGGAGGACTGAAGGCCGATCCAGACAAAGTAAATGCGATTCAGAATATGCTGCCCCTGGAAATGCCGAAGCAGTTTCATGTCTTAATGGCATGACCAAATACCTAAGTCGATTTCTTCCAAAGTTGGCCGAAGTAATGCGTTCAACATGATAACTTACATACAAAGGAGTCGCGTGGATGGGAGGCGGAGTAATTTTTAAGAACCGCGATTAGTTTGCCCAAGAAGAAGGAATAATTTTCGGAGGAGAGAGGATAGTCATCCCGAAAGATTTGTAGCAGAAGTACATTGAACCAGTCCATATGGCACATGCTGGGGTGAACAGCTGTGTTCGGGGAGCAAAGGAAATTTACTATTGATCAAGCATGTCCAGTAGGACGGAGTACGTGACGAAGTGTGAAATGTGCAGAAGGCACGATTCAAGTCCAACGAAGGAAACGACGCTACTTCCGGAAAGGCGCTAGCAACTACTTGCGCCCGATTTGCTCACACACGGAGGGAAACAGTACCCGGTCACAGTGAACTATCTCTCAGACTATTTTGGAATTGACTGGCTGAACAGTACCACCGGAGGTGCAATCTCCAACACACTGCGTGCCCACTTCGGTCGCTATGGCATGCCGGAGGTGTTTTTCTCTCACAATGGTCCTCAGTTTGTGTGTGCTGAATTCAAGGCGTTTGCAGATAAATCGGAATTTTAACATCGAACAAGCAGCCCATACCACAGTCAATCAAACGAGAAGGTCTAAGAGACAGTTAAGGCTGCCAAAGGACTGCTACAGATTGCCCAAGAGTCAGGGGAAGACATATATCTAATGTTTCTGGAAAGAACAAACATGCCCAACGAGATCATTGGATACAGTGCGACGAAGCGAATGTTTGAGAGAAGGACGCGGACAAAATTACCGGTGGCATCCGAACTGTTATGTAATGACATATCAGACGAGTTGAATGTTCAGGAGACCCTGCAACGTCGCAGAATGCAACAAATATGTATTATGGTCGCAGGGTTCGGAAACTTTAAGGCTTTAAACCAGACGATAAGGTGTGGGTCTACTGTGTCCCTGAGAACCCGAAACAGTGGACACATGATGTGACGGTCAATGATCGTGGGGCATAGGTCACACGATGTTGATGTGAACGGGCTGGTGAATAGAAGTCGTGTGTAATGGAGAGAGTGGAAATCACCGGAAAGAGACAACCCTGATGCAAGTCACGAGGAGTCATCAAGGACGAAAAACGGACAAATTTATCAAAAAGCAAAGGATGTAATGAATTTGAACTGGAGCAGTTTCTTGATTAGAGAAGCTTCAGCCAATCAGTGTTCGCGCTCAAACTGCCACAGATGGAATTATGGTCAAACTGGCGACAACTAATCATAGACGGTGATTAGCTGCTGTTGAATGCGTATCTGTTCCAAACAACCCAGATGCTAGATGCAAGGTGGTGGAACAACACAGCAACAAACTGGCTAGTCAAAAAGAGGAGGACTGTCGCTTAATAGCAGTCGTAAATATTGTTGTTCCTTCATGAAAAGGTGCTTTTTCTAAAATAAACTAAAATAGCTTAGTGCGGCTCAGATTCCTGGTCTGACTTCTCTCGACTGAGTAACTCGGTACGCGACAGTCCCCACTTCTGCAATCCCTCAAACAACACAAATTAGAAACAGACTAGGATAAACTAACACCTTATCAACGATAAACGAATGAAACATGGACATTAAGTTCCAGATCGAAGTGCTGATAGGATATAAACCTATGTATATCGAAACTTGAGTAACATTCCAATAAGTGGTTAACGACAACTAACCTCCACCACGGGCCTGACGAATACGTCGCACACGTAACCACCTGACACCAACGCCTCCACTTCTTGTAATCGATGGAAAGCTCGTTCCGCAAGCTCGTCACTAGTCGCCTGCTCGTCGGGGTCGTTACCTTTGTGAGTGGAGCAGAGGGAGAGTGGTAGGTGACACAAGTACAAAGCTGAGATAGACAAAACGAACCACGAGTAACAACCCGGCAATCCAACGATTTGAGATAAACAAGACCCGAAACATGGTCAAAATTGAACGTGTCGTAAGCAACGATTCAAATCCGGCAGATTTACGTGCAAATGATCACGTTCATGGAATTTGAGAAACATAAGTTCGAAGAAATAACCATAGCAGTTACGAGAACCGCCGTAAAATGAATCAGAAACAATGAACAAACGAACAGCATACATGTTCAGAATGAAACTCAGTTTCACCGAAGGGGGATGTAAAATAGTGTGAAAGACGACGATCAAACGTAAACGATAAATTTCAAGGACAGACCGTAACGATTACCGTGTGAATGTAAGTGCTTCAGCCACAAACAATAGAAGCAAAGACCTTCGTATAAATGTTGCAACCGTTGCACGTGGTCATACTCCGGTTCGCGGGTCAACACTGAGCCGGAGGACGTGTACCGATCTCGGTGAGTCTAAGGGTTGGATTGGAGTGGACGGCAAAAAAAAACATAAATGATGTCAGCAAAACTTCAGTTGCAACGAGGGTAAAAATAATGAACAATCTAGAGGAAGGAAGTCCTTAAGAAAGCAGGAAATGTGTCCTTGTGCTAAACCATGATACCCGTCGCCCAGATGGAACACAGGACAGACAGAAGCGATTACAAGAGTAGTGCAGGACAATAAACAGCAAGAATTTTACAGCTAACTTGAGTCAGTTTGTACCAATAGCCCTCACGGGTGGATGCACTTGTCCACATCGTGTGCTGTATGCACACCGAGACGAAACTGTGCAGCTATCCTAACGGTCAACATTGGCCTTGAAAGCAAATCGGCGGCAATCATGGCTAGCAACAAACGAAGAAACCTCAATAAAAATCAAAGAGCTGAATTGTATGTGAGATCCCTAAAAAAGAAAGTGAATGGAAGACAAAAATATGCAAAGTTGCCATCATATAACACGACCACCCTACGCGTTGTAGATCTGCAAGTGATTGATACGGAAAAAAACTGTTGACACTTTGCCTGAGCGCTTCCATATATTGGCTGGACATAGTTAAAGCCAGACTGGGACTCAAATTATATTATGCTCGCAACTCTCATTTCGGCTCTCAAGAAGTTCACCTTGGCGTCCTTATACACTGACGAGTTAGTAACATCCACGGATGATCTATGAGATCAAGATCAGAACTGCAGACCCTCCAGTTCAAAAAATCAATCCCCAAAAAAGTAGCCAACTGTCCATGCATGAGAGCGTTCCTTTACTGGAAGGCTAGTCCCCAACCAATTTCGAAAATTGAGAGGCTACAGAAAATGTTCTAGCGTTTCAACATGAAAATCAATTTTTTCGTTACTATCTAGTTAACTTACATCAGGGACCGGAAATGCACCTCAAACAATCAACAAACATTTAACGATAGTGTAGAAACTGAAATATACTCCCTCCAAGCGGAGGTTTCGCCAGCAGAACCTCCACGTAGCGGAATTTCTCCTTCATCACTGAAGCGAACGGAATCTCACCAACTAACTGGTTTCAGTAGACAACAAAGTGTCTGTGAACAAGTCGATGACATGGTTGAGCTCAAATTATCATTCTATTCACTACTTTCGTTTAGCGTTGGTTACGTCGCTCTCGTGGAGACATCAGGCTGAAGGAATGATGCAAACCGAAGCGATTCATGCAGAACTGATAATAAAGCGCAATTTTCACCATTTACCTTCACTTGACAAAACTGTTCATCATCTCTTTTGCGTCGCTTATACGATGTCCTTCAGCATTCCCAAATACACTATAATGGAATTTCACACCACTGGAGTCCTTCGGCAATCTCATGTAGACTTGGTTATGTCAGCTTGAACGTCGAAATCTTTCCGTTCTGAAAGTTCGGCAGTTCATGTTATTGTAATATAACGACCGCAAAAGTGAAACGCTTGTCATATGTGGCTTGGTTATATGACAGGCGGTTCACACTCAAAATATTGAGGATGTTGTCCGAGGAATGCGATATCGACTAAATGATGACGCGTATCTCGTTCTTAAAGCGCTGAGCTAACGCTGAACCAAGCACCAATCTGAAATCACAAAAGCAGACTGGGATGCCTGAAAAAGTGTGCACAATTCATATCCTATGAAGGTATTTCACGTGGAATTTAGCCCACAACGTTCTAGGAGCATTCATCCGCTTTTTGCGAGAAAATGTCGCTGTTGATTTGTTAATAGGGATGTAATATCAGAGGTAAAATTTTGCCGCGGGTTTTACGGTACTCGACGAGGCAGTTCACTAATATGCTGATGAGAAAATGGGGCAAGCACATAAACAACATAGCTGGCGGTTGGAAAATGATCAACGATCTGTGAGTAATCGATAATGTAAGTGTTCAGCCTACAAAACACAACGAAAGTCTCACGATTGCTAGTATCTTCCTGATGTACAAGCAAAGTAAGACACGCTAGCGAAAATAATTCAGACCGAACAGAGAAAAACCGGAAACATAGTACACGCTTGTTAATATGATTGGGGGGAACGTAAATTAACAGGGGTTGTAATATGCGTCCCGTAATCAAAGCCAGAATGTTCACCTGACAGTCGCAGGAAAATGAGCTTTTTGGCTCAGAATCGTTTGTATCAGTTAACCAGATTTCGTACGTTTGGCCAAACATACGAAATCTAGTTAACTGATACAAACGATTCTGAGCCAAAAAGCTCATCTTCCTGCGACTGTCAGTTACAAAGAGAAGGCAATACATCGTCCCTTCAGTTTTGCCGAAAGAAAGTTGGATACAGCCGCATCAGTTTATTCATTGGCTGCCTGCCGGTCGCCTGAGTCTGAGGAATAAAGTGACTGATCAAAATTTGCCTAGGATGATTTAATCATCGGATTAACCACAGGGGGCGTATGGCTCGGCTCTCGTCCACAAAAATCAGACAGGATTAATCAGGTTGAATTAAGGACGAAAACGAAGTGCCCGTCCAATTATGGGTCATCTAGTTGACAACTACTACCAAGTCACTATAGACTGCTTTTTAATGTGTGTTGCAATGTTGTCAAATCAACCAAAATCAACCTGACAGTCTACTACTAATGCTATTACAATCAGGCTACACAACCCGACTTCGTGCGGACAGAAGAAGTTTGCGCAATCGTTCCAGCTAATTTAACCATGAGGATTGATTCTGTATCAATTATTGTCCCATTAATCCTCACAAAAATGAGGGTAGCAAGGTGGTGGTATGAAGCTTGCAAAATCGTTCGATTTTTAATCTCAAATACAACTTGAGAAGATTCAAATGGAAACATACGCCTGTTATACCTTTTTTCTAACTTTGTGAGAAGTTGTGAGAGGTAAAGACATCAGAAATGTGTCAAACAAACCAAGCATGCCAGCTCGAGTAAACCAAACAAGCAAACGATAGTAAGAAGTGAGGACAACGTTATTCTTATGATAGCACACACACCAAACAATAGGGTAAATGAGTGCGTACTCACCAATTTCAGAGAGCGGCAGTTGTGTGCATCCAAAAACTCACCACGAACCATGTGGTGCATAATTCGTTCTAAAACTCGATTATTTTCATCGGCAAGTCTGAATTGATCCAGTGCACTGTAGAAAAAAAGGGAATGAGAATGTGCAACAAAAAGTCTCTCGACTGACCGCTCCCCAAAGAGATTGAGATGAAGACAGAATTGTGCACCAAAAAACATCCAAACATACTGTTTGAAAGCGTGTGCGTTGGAGTGACCGAGTTGCATAGCTGATAAACCAACCTGGAACCCTCTCGCAACGCCTCCCAATGAACCAACCAACGAAGTGACATTCTAGAACATTAATTTCACCGTGTGGCAAATAGACCACATAGTCGATCTGACCAAAAAATATTTTTAAAAAAGACTCGAAGGCTTTTATTGTCACTTCGTCAACATCTTCACAGGTCACAAGTAAGATGTGACCGACAGGTATAAAATCTCATGCAGAAAGTACGCAGATTACGTCCGTTGGTTGTACTACTTTCTGTCATCGGCTTAAAGTTATCGAACGTTTGTGGTTGGCCTGCAAACTAGAAAACATTTACCGCAGCACTAGTAGAGATTTAGAAAACGTCCTGCGAACACGTAGTCCCAATAGCTATTACCGAGGTAATGAACAGTTATCTGGACTGAGTTAGGTATCAGCAGCACCAAACATCGAGGAATTAGACCCACGACCTGCAGGTAGATGCTAGTCCAGACACGTATTCATTAGACTACTTAATGACAGGAAAGTATGTGAGTAATTTTCGTCAGCTGTCGCACTTCCCTTTGTCACAGACTGACTTTAACCAGCTCACTATTCAGACGGGAGATGAGCAACTCAAATGGAATAAGCCTGGAGTTGCCTCCGAAATGGCACGTTGAACAAAACACACTCAGTAAATTCTCGTTTGGATACAATGACACAAAAAGAAAATTGGAGTCAATGGTTGAGGTGTGGTCGAAATATTTGGCGTTTACCGCTGATATTACGAAAGATTAAAGTCAAAAGAAGGAACAGAACAAAGCCATTAACCGAGTTCGACAGTAGCATCTTTGACATATGTGAATCAACCGTGCGCCCGCCATGGGATTACAATATGAACAAGCAAACTTCGGCTTACAGGTACAAACGGGAATAAAAGGCACGGTTATCAGTGATTAAAACCTGAAGGTGTGATTAGCGTCCCTTCAACTTAAATCAACTCACTACACGAGTACAGTAATGAAGAGGCCAACGGAATATATAATATCCATCAGTGAATGGCGGTGCATTATTCTGCAATTAAGAAGCGGACTTTTCTTCCCGTCGTTCCAGTGATCTGTGTAGTTTTTGAAATAGTAAATCCCGGCAATTAAACTGGAAGCATCCATTTCAAAGACCTAAGCTGAGAACAACAGATAATCTGTACAGGATGTAGTAATTATTACCTTCATGGGAAAAAAAACTGGAGACGCCTGCGAGCAAACTAAGCATAAAAACCGTTTTTAGCGGACAGGTAACGTCTATGAGAACATTTCGAAGACCAGAGAGTGAGAAGTGTACCAGAACACAAACGCCAGACAACTTACTGGTTGAAGTTACGAAAATTCTCCGGCTTGTCCAAACATCGAAACAGATGAAATGCGATCTGAAGGCACACGAGTTAGAGGTTACTAATGAAAACCCGCGGGCGCGGCAACCTACTCTCCAGATCCACGAAGAGGGAAATGGGTGAACATGAATCGTGTGGGCCAACAGACGGGCCGCTTCGAGGAACCGATGCTTACTGAGAAGATGCCACATTAAACAGAAGATACGGCGCTTGACAGAAGGTGAAATGACACGGAAGTCCTCTGAAGGGAGACGATAAGCCCATGAAAACCAAAACGTAACGGACAAGTGAAATTATCATATTGTCAAATAAACAGCAATATACTAAGCCTCAGTAAATTACGAAATACCAGACAAATTTATTGGATGTGTATATCAATGGCGGAGACTCAATCCAGCCAGCAAAAAAGTCCGTAACGGAATGGGTATAAAATAGCCACTAGTAAACCTACTTGAGTGAAGCAAAAAAGATAAAATTTCAGCTAATGTAATGAACAAGCACAACGATTGAAAAATTTTTTGACTACTTGTTCTACAATTTGTTTATATTCAGACTTCCAGGTTAGCTTCCGTTTCACTCTGAACTCGGCTTCATAGTATGCTAGCTAAACATTTGCGATGGACAGGAATACATATCTTTTCAGAAGAAAACAAATGTGAGTACGGTTACGGAGGATGGAAAAATCACCCAAAGTGATCCACCTCCAAAATACTGTGCCAGCTTGAAGTGTTTTCAGATTTGGTTTTAAGAACTCAATGAAAATTGCTATTTGATTCAGAACAGTAAAACCTACGCAACAGACACAACCATCTGACAAGTTTATAACATGGTTGGGTCTCAAATGCCAAGTGACCACTTACACTGACAGGTAATGCTCGTTCAGACGGTTCGTGAACAGAAGAGACAGAAAAATGGCCAGTTGCGAACGTGAGAAGGTAGCACAAAGAGGTTGTGCGTTAGTTGTATTCTAACCAACTGGTCATCATTCGCTGGCCTGTTACTTATGAATTACGTCGGGGATTTTGGCATACAATAAGTTGCTGTACCACTTTCATTTTTAAATTGTGCAGAAGTATTTGAGATGACTGACAGTTGAACAAGCGGCCACGCATGACAGTTGGTGGCATTGAGCAATAACAGATCACCCCACTCCTGAAAAGAGATAATTTAACCAACCTTTAGCTGCTCCGCATCAACGATGTTCGATATTTGCCTGGATTTGACGATGGATGCCTACAGAACGTTGCTCACGTGGTAGTACCAGGTGAACAACGATGACGTACAGAGACGTGCGTTACGATCGCATGATCCCTCGTCATGCATAGTTACACTTCATCCGTCAAGAGCGTTCACATACGTCCCACACACGTCTAGTCAGTATCTACCATATCGCGCTTTATTTACGCCGTCTGTTTGACTGAAAGAAACAGCACGGTGAAGCAGAGCATAACTTGACGAAAAGTATGAAGAAATGGGCATCACGTTTGGCTGCCGCTGATCCTGTTAAGGTCTACCGTTAGGGCTCAAAAGATGTTGATGACTGGAGATACTGAAGCAGGCGGCCCCAAGCAGTAATTCGTATGGAAATGTTGTTGTGCTTGTTGTAGAAACTGTCTTTAGCTATCATTACGAACAGTTGTCCGAAATTAAAGTGATCCGAAACCTCAAGACACACAAAAATGAAAACTGTGTGCGACACAAAAATGACAGAAAAGTTTCCTAATAATATTACTGTTGTTTGCTTTACTTTGCACTTTTCCTGTTTTCGTCGGCAGATTTTTCCTATCAACCGTTTTATCCATAGTCCTGAATTAGCACTAAGTTTTACTCAATTAGGCCAACTATTAAGCAGCGATATACAAAACAGAATACAAATGGATTAGGTACGATATCCACAATCTTACTACTCCTTAAATACACTGTTTCCTCAGTTCCAAGCCCCAAGTCAGCCGACAATTTACAGTAAAAGGCAATCTACAAGGCAAGTAAATTTAGAGTAGATAGGAGAACCAGCAATATTGTGGATGCAGGTATGTCACCGTACGCGACACGCTATGTCTGAATGCATTCCTAGTCAGTTGGGTAAGTCGTACAGTTTAACTAACTAGAAGACGACAGCTCGCATCACCGTTCAACTGATAGCTCACGGTTAGTAAATCTACGATTACCGTGCTGTTCTGATACATTTTAAAAAGTAGACGTGCTTGTTGGTAAATTCCAGACCCGAAATACCTATCCGATAGACCACATGGAAAAATTAAAGTAGTCAACTAGCTCGATTGTTATCACGACCAATGGAGAGTCTAAGGCTGTTGTTCATGTCTGGAGAGTACCGAAGGCTCAGTAAACCAGGTTCTAAAGGCAACTTGGGTTCCACGCGGACAAGCAAGAAAATCATAAGTAACCGCAATATAACCGTTGCCTACGGCTGTTTGACGTAAGAAAGAATAGTTTAAATTACCAGATCATCTACCAGATCGCAGTGACATGTAGATTCGCAAACGATCTTTTCACATAGTTTCTAACGCCCCACAAGTAGCCGGTATAAACATGAATCACAGAAAAGAAATGTCGAATATTATATGATGAAAATCTATTTTTAATTCTTCTAACTCGCCTGTACAGTAATCCACAAGGTAATTTTTGTTCATTCAATATGGGCTTTCGCATCAATTTCAAAGTCACTATCGTGACTGAAGTTAAGAGGATGGGAACAACTAGTACTTTAAAAAGCTAGTTTAACTGACAAAAGTCGTGTCATCATAAGTACACCGTTCCTCCGTTATAAAGACTCAGCGTCCGATTGGCATGCCTATCCAAAGTTGTCCAGTGTTCTTTTCGGTAACGTCAAAGCCACTGTGTAAGTCTTCTAACAATCGGTAATACTTGACAAACGTCTCCAAGATAAACTTGGTAAGCGAAAGCATTCCAAATGCTGCAGTCTCTCCAGTAGTTCACCCTTAATTCAAAAACCAGTGAACCGAAGCCTAGTATTAATATTCTCGCTTGATCCGTCTGAACAAGACTGAAATGACAATGGGAATTATTCTTAGAATGTGAAACGCATTTAGAGAACATTCGGTAAAACAGGAAGTCAATATCTTGAAAAATTAACGCGGGTTATTCTAAAAAAAGAAGTTACCACTCAAAGGATGACAAGCAATCAAAATCCACCATATAAAATGCAGACAAAAGAGATGGTTGAAAGCCCGAATCAAACCAGGAGTGACAAACAGTTTTTACGATAACAGATTAATACCTGCCGCTGCCAAAACGGAGAATGAATGATGTCCGAGCCATTTCTGAGAAAGACCTTCGGTTTTGGCGCACTGAAGGACTTGACATATTCTTCTCAACCTGAGAAAATACAGCTTCCTTTTGCCGAAATTGAAATTGGCATGTTCCATGCCAAATAGGAAAAGCCTCGAAGTGTTCGCAGATGAAAGTGATCAGCGGTTTTAATCCGGTAGAAGACGGTCAATACAGAACGGTCTACGTAACAAGCGAAAATAGTAATCGATCAAAATAACCTATTCAGTAAGGAAGAATAGCAACAAGTAATTAACAACAACGGTAATTAATCACTTTATTCACTCTAAAATCACAAACATTATTCGCTTTTGGCTACATTTGTGGGGGTATTATGGTTGAGGCTGCCGTTGATCCTGACAGTAACCTTTGAAATAAAAGACTAATGAAAAAAACGTGTGGGAAAGAAAAATAAGGCAAAAACAAGGGAGACTCATGAATAGTTAACAACCTGAAAGATTTAAGCTCATCATTAACGGTCAGTGGTGCGAATAGTCACGAACTCCTTAACCCAGCAGACGGCACCTTCAAACCCTGTTCAATGAGACAGGTGCAGTTTCCATCGCCCGTAGTTAGGTCATCACCTGACCAACTTGCGGCTCTCTACAACCCTAAGGGGCCTCACTGAACAGCGCGTGGCGGAGTAAACGCTCAGTCAGCGAACAATTTAATCTACGTATACCGCGTATCTATAGCACCCTGTTAAAAATGACGAACTTGTAGGTTTCCCAAAAATGCAGTGAACATATGAAATTCTCGACAACACTTGGGACAAGTTTTCCATTCAAAGTCAACAGTAAGTTACAGTAAGTTTCAACCGTAATGCGCCCGCTAGCATATGAAATAAAAATTCGCTTGCGGACTGGATGTCAGGTTGCTAAAGACTAAGCAGGAAGTGCTGCAGCAGCTAAGCATTAAACCGAATCTAGCTGGTTGGTAGTTAAGCGCCGTCACAAATGCACTATTGTTGGCCAATATATTGCGGTGATAACAAAAGAAAAACGTTGAAGTCATCTGCTGGCTGTGTTTTCACAACACCTTCTGAATCCATTCTTTAATGTGGAAACGTATAATATTTTGTGATATTTGCTTCATATTTAAGTTGATAATCTATTTACGTTTTCCATTTCAGCTGTCATACGCCGATTGTTAGACGAACAAAGCCTATAATACAGATCTCTTACCCTTCTGTTTCAGATGCGAGATCGTTGGCTGTCGTCGTTGAGTCTGACTGTTCACAGCAATTTATTCCTCTAACAACTAGGTGACGGGACGGATCCTACATAGTGAGAGGTCTGACTTCGACATCAATGCAGTTAAGGCCTCTAAAGAAGGGAATCACTGGTTTTGTACGTTCACTAATTTCTTGTCATCCCTTGACAATCTCAATCCCAACAAATTGATTACCCTGATCAACTAAATGTCGTCCTCCGTCTATGAGTTTATCTTCGAATGCGATAGTGATAACAATGTAACCTCCCTACTACGGGATCTGTGTGAAGCCGAAGAACAAGATATTCGCTCGTCACTCGTTAGCGACTTGTAGACAACTTGGACAGACTGGACCAGTTTACTTAAAGAATGAGGTCACTCGAGAAAGACTGTAACTTTAAAGCCACTACAGTCGAGCAGAACCGAGACGATGCAATCCGATATGCTTTCCGTCTAGTCAGATTCGACAGAGACTGTTGGAACAGAAAGTGTTGAACTTTCAGGCCGCTTTCGATCAAGCTAGATCGCTTGAAATGACAGAAAAGCAGTTCCAATTATACCGGTCCGCTCCGAGTAACACCTACACGGTCTCAACCGAGGTCTCAGAAAACTCGTCCAGTCCTGCCAGAATGCCCGAGGTCGCAGCCTGCAGCTTATCGATCGGCAAATACTTCTTCTGTGGGTATGAGAAACATCCCCCTTCGAAGTGTCTTGCTCGAGATGCGTTACGCAATGGGTGTGGAAAAAAGGGCATTTTCAAACAGTTTGCCCGATGTCTCGGAACCGACGACCTTACTCTATCATCCGTTTGCCCATTTCGACCGTCACACCAGCGGTGGCTCCGGACTGTCCTTCGAATGGTGTGGTTGCTCTCAAAGTCAACGGAACTCGCTTACAAGCTTTGATAGATACTGGCAGTCCTGTAGATTACTTAGCGTCCTCCGTAGTGCTGTAAAACAACTCAGATCTCACAGTAAGATGACAATAGCCTCTACCGTCCTGTCAAGTGACACGTCCTGGCGTCGACCACGCATAAAAACGCTGTGTATAAGAGAGTGAAGCTGTCGGTTGTACCACATTTGTATGCAGACGTTCTCCTTGGTTATGACTTCCTTAGACATCATAAAAGCGTTGAAATCCCATCCGGCTGGACAAAACCGCCGTTTTCACTCTGTGCATTGACCTCAGCTCATATCGAACCTCTTCGCCATTTCAAAACTTGGTGCGAAACTGCAAGCCCGCCGCAACAAAATCCAGAAGGCACAGCCCAGTTGGTGAAAAGTTTATACGTGAAGAAATTCGCCGTTGGCTTGCTGAAGGAGTCATCGAGGCTTCTTCTTCCCCTTGGAGAGCTTAAGTCTTAATAGTCGCTAACGACGGGCACAAAAGAAGAATGGTCGTTGATTATAACCAAACAACTAACAAACATATCCCATTGGATGCTTAACCTCTCCCCAAAATTGACGAGATGATCGAACGCATTGCCACGTGCGACGCCTGTAGCACTCTGGATCTAAAGTGTGCTTATTATCAGGTCTCTATTCGGGAAGAAGAAAAGCCCTCTACGACCTATAAAGCATGCGGACGTTTGTATCAGTTTCGTCGGATTCCATTTGGCGTGACGGACGGCATCGCTTGCTTCCAAGGGACTAGTGACAAAATAACAGCACGCGGACAACAACGAAAGAACATCTTTGTTTACGTTGACAATACTATAAAATGTCGAAGTAACTTCGTTGAATATGATCTCGATCTTCGGAAGTTACTAGACGTGGCCAGGAAATACGGATTGACTTCCAATGAATCAAAAAGCATCATCGCCGCCAAACAAATCAAATTTCCAGGTTATGAGATATCAAAGAACAGCATCAAACGGGGTCCCAATCGCCTGAAACCTGTAAGACAATTAGCTATACTCTCTAACTTGAAGTCCCAACAACCAGTGGTGGGATTATTCGGTTACTATTCAGGGTAGATATCTCACTTCTTTGATAAAACTCACAAACTTGTGCATAATAACAGCCTCCCTTTACCCAATGAAGTCAGAGAATCGTCTGAGGCTCTGAAAAACGAGCTATCCAAAGCCACTAAATCCAATATTCAGTACGACAGTTCTTTGGTCATCGAGACAGACGCCTGTGATGTGGCGATCGCAGCTACTCTGAAACAAAATGGTCGACCGGTAGCCTTCTTGCGCAATCTGAAGTCCAGTGAACGGCACCATTTCGCCGTAGGGAAGGAAGCGTATGCCGTCATGGTAACCATACGTAAATGGAAACATTCTCTATTTCACAACCATTTTAAACTTGTTACAGACCAGCGTACTGTCGCCTTCATCTGCGGCAATCAGCACGGAAGAAAAGTCAGGAACGATAAAAGTGAATGTTGTAAACTGGAACTGTCGCTATTCACGTTCGATGGTGTGTATCGACCTGGCAAAGATAATCGATCGACAGGTGCGCTCTCACGTAATTGCTGCGGGGCGCTAATGACAAATATCGACTTGAAGGAACTACGCGAACCACTCCGTCATCCCGGCGTTTCTCTGATGATGCACTTCGTGTGCGCCAGAAACCTCCTCTTTTCTGTGGAAGAAGTTCGATGCATTGTTGGCAAATGTTCAGTGTGCCGTGAAATCAAACCTTGGTTTGTTCTCCAAAGCCCGATGGGAGTTCATAGAAATCCTTCTATCAGTAACCCACAGTCGTTACTTAGTAACGATAATTGATGAATATTCACGAGTTCTTTTTGTCATCAATCATCATCATCATAACAGCCATGAGCCTAACTAAAAGGTACTGTGACTCGGGCCGCCGCTCACCTCAACAGTGACGTGGAATATCCTAGGAGAAAACACTACTAAAAAGTTTGAAAATTAATAAAAGACCAAGCGGAAGAACTAGAAATAGTATGGATAGAGGTAGGTCATCGACTGCGACACATCGCCATCTCGGATAGCGTCTCCAACCAACGGTTTGAGTGATCACGAGGACCCCATCCAGGCAGGCGACACCTACCCACTTTTATCAATGGAGCAGTCGAGGTCTTCATATTTAGTGACCACGTTGTTGCTTGACCACCACGCGGTTTTACCCAACTGTTGGTGGTCTCAGTATATAATGCTCGGTACGGTAAATGCTCAGCTGGCATACGGAGAACATGACCCAACCATCTCAAGCTGTGCAACGTAATTAGCTGATCAATTGATCGCGCAGCCCGAGCATTCCGGAATACGCGTCGGCGAATGGCCACATTACTCACACGATCAGTCCACTTAATATGGACCAATTGGCGGAGACAACGATGGTTAAACACCGCAAGCTCGTTGATATCTTCTTTGTGAACAGGCCACGTTTCCGAACCATGGGACAAAATGGAACGCACACAGGCATTATATACCATTTCTTTCAGCGACAAACGGGCGTCTTTTCGACGCCACAGATGACGCAGTTCTCAAAGGCGACTCGTGCCTTTGCAACTCTCGCAGATATCTCATCAGCAAAATTACAGGCTGACGAGATAGTGCTACCCAAGTATGTGAAACTGTCCACAGTCTCAAGCGGAAGAAAGTAGTAGGGGAACCGGGCGTTAACTGTTGCCACCCCTCTGACAGTTGTCTCATTA
>LUCH01007003.1:4510-27378 GCA_013368495.1 Paragonimus heterotremus
AGTCGACACGGTCATGTGGCACTTCACTCATCACGTTCGTTCTCAACCTTTATGTCAATGTCTGGCGCCCCGCACACACGCACGTCCTTTTAATTGTGATGTCAAGGTACTGTCTGGATCTTTGTCTGGTCCACTTCTCTCCTTGTTTTCTCATTGGTCACAAACCCTTTAAATGTGGTCTAGTTTGTGACCGTCCTGTCTTCGGATTGAGTGACATAAAGTAGCTCTGTCCGGAGGCCAGTGTTTCCTCCGTGTTCGTTCGTTATCCTCAAGTGGTTGGGTTGACCGGGAAGATTCGTATTCATCTTGAACATTACGTAGTCCGTCGTTCAGAACCGTTGAACGTCGTTCCGTTATCTACTGTTTCACTAACCGTTATTCCGTTGTCTATTTTACGCGCTCGTAGGCCGCATATTAAGTCACAACAAACTGACAACCCTGACTCTGAAGTTTATTTGGGGAATGGTGATGGTCGAACAAAAGAAGTTATGATATCATTTTTTTCTGCTGAAAGCGTCTGACGGGAATTTTAGTGCTGACAGAAAATAGTGAGTTGTATGTAAGTTTTAGTAATCCTTTACATTCAACTCAGCGGTTACACACTAATCGCAAAGATATTCTTGGCTGTTGGTGACTGATTTTCAGATGGATGCTCGTGTTGTGTTGTGTATTGTTGCCATTGTGTATGTGTTTAAAGAGTAGGTAACAATATAATCAGTATGTATGTATATATGCGTTTTGAGAGAGCTTTTATTTATTTTATGCACACTACGTTACTTCACAGTGGAATCCGACAAATCCTTCTGAAGAATACATTTTGTCCTTCAAAATGCATACCAAAGCGGAAACTTAGATTTCCACACAGATATCAGCTATTGCGAGACAGATCACACTTAGCTCAGTAGTACAAACACCGTTCGTGGTCAATGAGAGTGTTCTATGTTTAAGACATACAAACTTGTGGATTATAAATGGGTTTTGTACTATCAGTTTATCAGTGTGTACAACTGAAATATTGCTACTGGATTTTATCGAACGCATCAGTGCACTTGTAGATATTAGCGTTGATGCAGTAATTCGGATCTTACGAAGTATAACCAGTAGAGTTATCTGACGGTGCTAGTTAGAAAGAACTATTACAAGGAACACAAATGTTAGATGGACATTTCGCTAACAACCGAAGTGCGTTACAATGGTAAGGCATGAAGTGAACTGGTCGTTTGCTAGGAAAACCGGAAACGCACCATGTGAACTAAATGATAAATTGGTGTGCACATACGCATTCAAAGTTGACTGAATACTTGTTGGGGATTATAGGAAGACGGTTCTCATCAAACGGTTAAAGTAGGTTAATGTCGACACAATTAGGAAAAATTCGAACTGAGATGTCATATCTGTGCAGAGATTAACTTTCGTATACTCGAAACAAAAGGCCAGCTTTGATCATCGTTGTCTATATGAAGCGCATGGACTTAAAGTGAAATAGATTACATTGTCTACCTTCGTTATTTGAACATTTTCAAATGTGTTAGGTGACAGTCGACTGAAAGAAGTCAAACATCCCACTTCGTATAGTGCGTCTTTTGAGGCGAGTCAAGGAAACGAAATGAAGCATTGGATTGTTGATAGAGATCTGATTCCGAACGCACTGATGAGGGATTATACAAAAACGTTGAGGTAGTCTATTAATTTCAGTTATGGTTACCGTTAACTCAGATTAATTTGGACAAAACCACACGAACAATGCATCCAAGTTGGCTCACACAAATAACTAAATAACCTCGATCAGTTGTGAGTATTGAAACAATCACGATGCACATCTTCAATGTGAGATCTTTTAGGACCCACTGACAACAGACCAGTCATGGACGATTTCTGAGAACGAGTAAACAGTCTATTCCATAATTAACTCCCACCGAAGAACTATGAACTGAAGTTTAATTTTCTCAGCAGTGACGGAACAAAGTAAAAGATTGAAGCACGCGACTGCTGCTCAATGCGTCACAATGGTTGTTGAATGGGTGATCAGATATTTATTTCTTCACGACCGTGAAATTTATTGAAAACCGTTATGGATTCGTCTCGAATGTGTTGCTGAATTAGCATGTCATACTTACATCGATGTGCACGTCAATATATGTTGCTGCTATCAATGAGACATCTGTGAGGACATTTTGTGTATTGGCTGGAGGAAATGCAATTGGAATCGCATCAAATTCGACAGGTTGCTTGGATTGCATTCACTGATGTTTTTGAATGTGATGGTTACATCGAGAGATACTTTAATATTGCACCGTGTAAATTTCAGGCGAAATGCTTGAGCTGACATCGGTGAAACTGTAATTAGTTATTTTCAGTGTTTCCTGATGTCGACTTCCAATCCGACATTTCACTGCCGATTTTGTCCTTGTTTGAACTCATCAGGTGGGCATATCTGAACGATCGTTCGAATCGATCACCGTTCACGACACAAGACAATGCTTATATCCGGTTGGCCACCGGTTCCCTGTAGCTAGCTTGCGATGAGACAGTTTGTTCGTAATCGATTTAAATAAATGTACTTACCTATAATTCCAACGTTGACAAGTCAATTAATTTCCCCGTAACTTGGTATTGGTCCAAGATTCACACCATCTCAATTCTGTGTTTTGGGACGTCAACTGGGTGCTAACTGCCCGCATATCGATCGGGTGAGTCAGCTAATGGTCAAGGCAACTGAAGTGATTGAAAAAAGCTTTTCTGTCCACACAAGGTTGGATTACGTAATCGAATGGCAATGGCCTCGGCAGTGGCCAACATTCACTGGCGAACAAGTTTTGACCTGTTCGGTGGGATCCTGTAGATAACAGTGGACGATCGATCTCTGTTGACCTGATGATCGCTGTCGGCCAGATGACCTACAATAGCACTCGTGATCGATTTTCTCTCAGCTGTCCTGATCCATGCTGGGTGATGTTCCCTGATTCTCCTAGATAGGTGCCGAGTCGTACGATCCACCTAGTTTGCTGAACAATCGCAAACGAACGAGTAAATCACCATAGATGAGTTGTGGACCGGCACTTTATCCTTTAGATTCGGAGTAATCAGTGGCGAACTGGTGAATGAGATAATCGGTCTGGCTGCTTTGAACGTTCTCTTAAGCGAACTAGTAAGTCGACGGGTCAATGATTCAGCCAACGTATCCCCTTTGTATGGCAGTCGTATGAACATAGGCTTCTTATCAACTCCTTGAATCTTAGCAGATGCTTCGACTGCTTTCATATGTTTGGCCACAAAATTGTCGGGATAGCCATTCTGTTGTAGAATGTGAGTCACAAACTGTAACTTCTGTTTCAAAGCATCTGCTGAGCAGATTTTTCTGGCTCTATCCGCCGAACATTTGACCGGGTTGCGTTTGTACTTTATGTGTGTAAAACTATAAAAGTTACTGTACTGGCCCGACCAAGTAGTCTTTCGAGAAACGGAACGTTGCAAACTTCCATCAGTTCTTCTACTCAAAGAAACGTCCAAGAAGTGGAAAGACCTCTCTGGTTCCGATTCTGAGGTGAAACTTCTCAGCGGATGTGCGCAGCTGAAGTCTTTCAAAATGTCAGCTATGTTGACTGATGAATCTGTGATAGCGAATATATCATCAACATAACGCTTGTAGAAAACCATTTGATTTATAACAGTGGTCAGCACCGTTCGTTCCAACTTGCCCATAAAAATAACTGCCAGTAGTGGTCCTAATGGAGACCCCATTGCCACACCATCAATTTGTTTGTAAATGTCACCATTAAAAATAAACTGCACGTTGTGGGTACATTTGAGAAACAATTCCTCCGAATTCGCTGTTGGAAAGCCGATCGGAATGTTGTCGGTTTCAATAAAATTGCATAAGTAATCTATTGTTTCCAATAGTGGTACATTAGTAAACAAGGAAGTTACGTCAAGAGAACACATTATTTTATTGTTGACGCGAATGTCACTAACTGTATCCACGAATTCGAAGGTATCTCGCAGACTATGCACACAAATTTTTCTCCTAACTGGCTCAAATATCTCGACAAGCCATTTTGCTAGAGCGTGATACGGTGAATTCTCCATATCCAACATAGAGCGCAGAGAGCAATTAGGTTTGTGAATCTTTGGTAGACCATAGAGGCGAGGAATAATAGTACCTGTGGGTCTCATAGTTTCATGTTGAGCAGTTGATATGACTTCTTGGCCTTTCAATCGTTTCAGGCTACTCGTTAACTGCGTCTCTGTTGCCAATGTTTTATCCTTTTCTTTTGTCATTTTGTTAAACTTAGTAATATCTGCAAGAATCGCTTGCATTTTGTTTACATAGTCTGATTTTTCCAGCAACACTATTCCATCTCCTTTATCCGGTCGTGTTAATAGGACATCCTGCCGATTCCGAAGTGCACGCAACGCTTCATGATGTCTACCATTTACTGGCCCTTTATAATACATGGGATTATGTCGATAATGATATCACAAGCTAACCCGCTCAGCCTTGAACTGTTCTAGTGTTTACTTCGAGGTGGCAACTAGCTGACTAGATTGACAATAAAAATTCTCAAATTGAACTTCCAGATCTAATTGATTACAATAACGACATGGAATGCAAAATTTCTGTCCTAATGCTGAAGCCTCTAGTTGTGTAGTATTCAGAGAAGCAGAAGAAGAATTATACACATACCATTCAGGTTGGGTCGGGAAAGACGTATGCGGTTTCTTACCTTCCAGTGTGCAGATAGGTTTCCGTCGTTTCCTCTCTGCTCGGTTATCCACGACTGAACTCACAAAATTACAAAACAACAAACGCTCCTCCTCTTGCAAATTATCAAGCACGTGTGTTCGTTGAGCAATATTCCTCTCTAGCTGTGTGATCTTCGACTTCACAGTGCCTATCTGACTGCAAGCGTGACGTTTCAGTGACACCCCGTCCGGACGAATACGGCTTCTACGTAATGTTATCCAATAACATTTAGGATATATGTTCATACACAGTCATTCAAAAATTCGATTTCAATGTTTGCCTCAGCAAGCCTGATTACAAAGCTTAATAATCAATTTAGCTGCTTCACTAGCAGTGGGTCGTTGCGGAGTTTGATTATTTCCAAAATGCCCATTGAGTTATAAAACACAGGGTCCCACCGAACAGGTCAAAACTTGTTCGCCAGTGAATGTTGGCCACTGCCGAGGCCATTGCCATTGGATTACGTAATCCAACCTTGTGTGGACAGAAAAACTTTTTTCAATCACTTCAGTTGACTTGGCCATTAGCTGACTCACCCGATCGATATGTGGGCAGTTAACAACCAACCTGTGGTAAGTTTGGGATCAGATATATCTATGCATCTTGCAGAATCCACACTTAATTTTTACAGGATCACACTAGAGAAGGCAGACGAACAAATAGCAAGTATCTGAAATCCACGATCTACGTGGAGATGAAACTCGTTCAATGCATTACACAACATAGGTTGCCACAGAAACTGCTGGTAGCACTCACAAACATGGGTTACATAGGCACTCGGTGGGAGTTAGCAAGAGCGCCTATCAGGGACACTTGGCGACCTGCACACTACTATCTATCTACACATAACGAAGTAGACATACCACGAATGATTTTCTGTAATGGACAATAACGAATGGTGAATGACGTTATGCGCAGTTCATAGTTACAGAGGATCCAATATTTGTAAAATTATATCGCGACGTCTGGGGGAAAACAGAGTATATTTATTAAGCACCGATTCTCAACCTAAAAGCGAAATTCCCCAGTGTACTAATTTCCTAACCAAAACTAGTTAGCCTGTTGCCAGATTAACATGAAGGAAAACCAATCATCTCTAGGGAAAAATGGACTTCAGTAGTAAAATGTGAGCTGGTAGGAGCATACGAGCAATATAGTGCAAAAATTAGTTCATCAAATGGGAAGAAGTAGAGAAGCAAAGAAGCAAACTTTGAAGGAAAACCAAAAAAAGCAATTCACTATACAGTGTACAAGCAAAGCCGAAAAAAATGGGTAGAGTGGTATGGTAACACAGGATGTGGGATAACAGAGCGAATAACTCAGCGGGCGACTGGGGTCGGAACAATAGCTAGGACAGAAAACATATTCGAGATTAACGTATTGATCATCTTTTTGCTGACAGGGTATTATGAGTACGTTGATAACCCAATAGCCCGAGGTGGCCAGCGCATTCGCTCTCAGATTCATGGCAACGCCTTATTCACAACGAAACCACGAATTATGGCAACTAAACTTCCCCTTCCTACCACGCGCTTAAATTTACAGCCTCGCCACTGTCACTCACTGAACCGAAACACATCCGGATCGTACTCATCCAGATCATGCGGCAAGAGGCTAAGTTCCCTCAATATCTGAAATCTACATTACAACGCAAAAGACTCACTCGCATCATAGTCTGGTATTTCCGATTCTGGTAATTAGTATTTCTCCTACTTGCCTTCACTTGACCGTACAGCATTCGCTTCGGAATCCAATCCTCCTTCACGGCTAGGACATGTCTTAGACAACGAAGCTAAATGCAGACCAACAACGCTTCATTCCCACCCGTGTCTGTTCTGTGTAGCTACCAACAACGTCTACACTGACGCTGATTCCGTACGCTGGCACAGAACATGTGCTTGAATAGGCCTGCACACTTTATGGAATCAAACGCCTTGATGAAGTCCACAAAGAGGGCGAACAGAGGTTGGTTGCATCCAACTACCTTGAATTCAATACACAACTGATCAGATGACACTATACAATTCCAACCCCCCACACATCTTGATTCTGTGTTGATAAAGTGGTGATATTGTTAACGAAACACCCAAATGACTCATTGAGCGAAAGCCATCAATCATAGCTGCAGATCGGTAGCCACAAGTGCAGTTGTGAAGTTCAGTGGAATAATTGACGTTACACATGTCCGTGAGCGCGTAACCGTTTGCTAATCGACTTCATACACTTCGAGATCAGGATAATACGATAAACGTCCACGGCAGTGTTTAGAAAGTTGGCAACATTTATAAGTAGTTCAGATACTAATAATGTGTCAGTTGTTAGCAGTGAAAATAGAACGGTTCAACAGCTACGTCGTGGGCTGCAAAGATGGACGTGGACAGGATCAAGTGAAAAATTCAGAAAGTTACAGAATCCGACCCCAGAATTGTAATCAGCTACATTTTAACGGGTGACTTAAGGATATTTTCGACGGCTCTCTCAAGTTGAGTCAAACGTAAACACTTTGTTAACATATCGGAAATAGAGGACGGACAATGAGCAATACTTAATTTAGAGAATACTAACTCAACGCATTATCAGCCGTTCCATTTGTGCCTCCATGTAAACGACGAAACACTTAGATGCAATCAACACCACAACGTCGTCCTTAGAATGAGGAATGACGCGTAGACACATCCAACCTTAAAGTCCAACACAAGTTGGGTCGGTTATTACGGCACCACTACCAATGTAACCAATGAAAAATGTTACAGCAAGCCTCAATTATTCACGTTTCAGGAAGCACGAAGACAAATGGGTCTGTAATGTCCAGGATTATCAACAACAAAGCAACGCTCGATTGGGCCTAGCAAGTAAATGCAAGGGCAGCAAGTCGAAGTGTTTAGACGGTGCATCTATACGGATTGAACACATACAAATTAGCCATCAGGAAACAACACAGTTGAGGAAGGGTTGGTGGTAACAGGTCGGCAGGCGTTGACAATGTAATGCTTTGGGTCATAACGTTGGCATTCAAACAGAATACACATCATCAAGAGTTAAAAGATCACCGGGACGGGCCTGGTAATCATGATTTTGACCTGGAAAGTTAATGTGCGATTCATGGTAATCGTAAAAGATCATCCAAACAATTGAAAGGGAAGCACTAGACCAGGTCAAAATCCCCACGAATTGAGAAGTCAAGAGAACTGTTCATTCAAGAATGTGGTCGGGTTTTCCATCACACCAATAAACATCATTTCCATGAAAAGTTTCCTGAATTAAATAGACTATTGGTATCGTGTGAATTATACCGAAAACCACCAACCATGGCAGATGAGGTGTTCACAAACTGTCCATGTCCCTGACTCACAGATCATCGGTGACTATATGCCGAAATACGAGGGCTCATTATGATTGACAAAACACACGTAGTATGGTCCCTTCAGAATTTCTCACAGGTAAAGCATGGTCGATGAAGCAAACGAGGATAGCCCAGTCAACCGGACTGGCCAGTTGTCCAAAAACTTTGGCCAAATAGACCGGGCACATCACTGATGAATACCAGTCGGCGTATAAACTCAACAGCGAGATTGTCGAGTTGATCGATCGCTTAGCATGCAAGTTCAACAGGTGATCACACAAATCCGACGGGTTTGCTTGTCGTGATATTATATCAGACAATCCGAAGCTCACTCGCGATCTGCAATGGTAGGTTGATCAGACGACCCTGCTTGTAAGATAATTGCTACCAGAAGCCATGTGCTTGGTAGGAATATGTAATACTAATAGACTCACCCTTTTGTTTGTTGTTTGGAAATTCAGCATGTTCACAGTGCTCAAATTTGTTATGGTGCCGATGGAAAACACAGCCGAAATATTAACATCCCACAACTTGTAATGGCAAAATATCCGACATTTTTGGTCCACTGTTCCAAAGTGAAGGTGAAATGTAAACAGTCGCATGTGTACGTGTGCACAATCTCAAATCATTCGGGGGTGAGTTGGTTACCTGCAGTAGGCATGAATTCTCAACAGATACAACCGTGAAGAAATAGTGTTCCTGTTGGAATTTCGTCGTACCCATGCAAACAGCGGAACCATCGTCGCAAACCAGTAGGTTCCACTTTCTATCTCAATTGCATGACCAGTCTCACAATCGTTGGGGAAGAGGTCGATCATCTCCCCCGAACAAATAACACTTCCAAATGCGATATCGAAACAGGTCTGTGTCCCCATGGGAATAGCCCAATAAGCAGTAAGAATTCTCTGAACTTAACGAACACGCACCACTTCGCAAGTGTTTAACTCGGTGACCGTGTGTTGCAATTGCTCCACATCGGTAGTACGTTCTTTTAGTTGTGACGGCAAACTGCACACTAATTCTTGTTGTGCCCCCGAATCATCCTACTATAGCAAGCAATGCGTCCATTGATGAGGTACTTGTAGATGTTGCTGTTTCAGCACGCGATCTAGAGATGCTTCTTCCGCGTCCACCGAGACGAGTCTGTCAGTTCAGGGGAGAACAGGAATCAAGTGGAAAGGTGCAGGAACCTGATACACAGAGGACTGCTCAAAAACAAAGCCCTGGACACTTAAAAACTAAATGAAACTTTACATGTGAGAATTCAACAACGTGGTCACATATCTACAAGCAGCATCGACAACAGCGCCTTGAACTCAATTGAGACACGATCGTGGAAACAACAACCGATTTACAGAGAAAATGATGAGGAATATATGGAACTGGTTTCACAAAACCCTTACGGCGGAACACAAATAGTTAACAAGAAGTCTAGACCATGCAAGCAAAGGACCTAGTTGCGAACGGGGATCAGAAGGCATAGCGTGATTGCCACCTTGTGAAATTCATTGATCGGTGTTCCACATACAAATCATAGAAACGCCAGGAACAACAACACAACTGAATATGATTAACTGCCACGATTATTCACCTTGTAGATTCGGGGGAATCAGTAAGAGAGACGAACGTGATCCACCGTGGCTAACACATAAGTGACTGTCTTCATTGCTCTATACTAAGTCACCAAACAAATCAAACATGAACGTGGATGGTCCACAATAGAACCAACAAGCACAGAATACTGGCAAATGTTTGTCTAATTATTAAAGTTCCAAGCACATTCAAAAAGCATGGTGGACGATAGCCGGAATATGCAGGGACGACAGAAGTGAACGACGCTTCCTGGACTGAGCACATAGCTGATCTCACTGGTAGACCAAATCAATTCTGTCAAAGCCGAACACAGTTGATTCAGTTCACGAAACTGGGCAATGCAACAGGTTTCCTTATAGCATAACAAATGTCACTCACCACCAGTAAGTGGTATTAAGGCTGGACGATAATCAAATGACCAGTCAATCAGTTCATGGTTCAATAGGTTTCTGAAGGCCCATCCAGTCGCATCTAGTCTGTTGGGTTAAGTAGCCATCACTTGGTTAGGTCCACAGAATAAGGGAGTACGCTCAGTGCCGATCACCCCTCTAGTTTCCAACACATAGTGCGCAAAAATGAGTAGTCAGTATATCGTCTACGCCACGGGACGTTCTGGTTTTCATTTCGGTTACAACCATGGGAAGTTCTGGTCCCGGTTGCACGGAGATGTTACGAAGCACTATGTTGGTGATCTTCCTACACTCCATCCTGATGACATATATGAATCTGTCGGAGATCTCGTCCGTGAAACTGCTTGTTGTTCAAACGAAACCAACGCCCGTCTTGCTCCTTCACCTAGGGCGAAGCTCCTCCCTATTGTTGACAAGACAAACACTGAAGGCCGGAGTGACAATCCTCGTCAAACTTTCTTAACCAGACCAACACGATTCTCCAATAAAGATGGTACCAATCGGCGAAATTCAAGTGAGTTGTTTCAATTGAAGCATACGACACTTTCCAAACTGTTCTAAATATAAGAGACATCAAGCAGTCGTCTCAAACGCTCTGGTAGCTTGAAAACCATGCTTCCTTTGTTCGACGTTTTTCTGTCACGATAAACTTCAATCACCCAAATCACGAAGATGCATAAAGTTTTAAAATTAGGCGATAAGTTAGAACAATACTGCACCATGTACCAAGTTATGCATTGTTTGACAAGTCCCCAGATTACAGGTGTGAGATAAGAAGTAAATACTTCATGACCTGATAAACAAAAGTGAAGGCAGTCACCAGAAACATAGAAACAGGAGATCAGTTTTATCCACGGGGCTAGAGTCCACCTGACTCCACCTGACCCACTGAATGCAGACAATAAGGGTGATGGTTTTCCTCGTTTGATTGAGCTGTTTCTGAATTACCGACGAAGATCGAAGCGCGGTGGGGAAGGCCACATGGAAGTCCTCTTATCCGCACTTGTAAATCGGTTGGTCGTTTGTGAAGTGTAGACACTTTATTGATTGCTTCAGTTTAGATACCGGATTTACTGGAAATAAGTCCTGTAAACATCGTTTTCAATCACTGGCTTATTGATCTCGACAACAATAACCAGGAGGATGTGCATGATAGCGCTGATGACAGACAGTCCGCTCGTTTTATCTTTCTTTCCCACCAGCTATGGTATAAAAATTGCCTCATCGTTGAAAGAGAGCAACAGATATAAGCGATGCGTCAGCTCACTAAATCACACACTATCAACAGTTAAAAATATGGAACATGCACTACATCTCTAGTTTGGAACTACCAGTTAACGAACAAGTTATAAAGTTTAAGGACCATAGACAGAAACAGGCACAATATGTGTTATCGATTACATGGCACTAATGGAACACGCACCATTACGGAATACAGCTAGTGTGTCTCAATAACTAGGCACTGTCTGTTTCAACTCGAGTACTGAACGGCTGCTTGCCCTCCGCATTGGCACTTGTACGTCATTTCCCATTTATTTTATGGAGAACGTCGGGTCGTTCTGTCACCGACTTGGTGGATTCCAGTGACAAGCGTCTCAGTAAATTCAGCACAAAACATTTTGCTCCATGACCAATTCAGTGCAACGAGACGGTTAGGAACTATCAGTTTGATCACAGTGAAATTCCTCATAAGTCTAACGACAACCACTGCAATCACACGACTTCCCAGTCAGGACGTTCGATGTACATGTACATTCTAGCTATCAATCTCATTGGGCACTTCTGTCTGCGCGTGACTATTGTATAGACCACCTCGTACAATATAGGAGCTACCTATCTGAATTGTCAACCCATTAAATCAGATCTATTACATGTTTTCAAAGCAATAGCGAAGTATCTCGTTGCATAATTAACTGTATGACACTGGACTGCTTGGAAAACCATGTGTTCACACAACACAGGCATCTGTCTCGCAGCGTGAGCAACCTACCGAATAATGCTCTCAACCGATTGAATGTGTATATGGCAGAATGAGTCTGGAAGTAAATTGCGTAACATTGGAGATGAGTTAATACAAACGTTACGTCGACAGGACCCAGTGCACAGTTTCAAGTGAGATGTGATCATACTATCCCATGATGTGAGCGGGTTTAATTAATAAACAGAAGAGACATCTAACAGAGGAATTCAGGAAAGCAATCCAACTTACCCCTCCCTCATTTGTTCCACCATGGTGGTCAACACTCGCGTTTTGTTCTGCAGCTGTTGACTTAATAGTTGTTTTTGCTTCAACAGAGTTCGTGTGTTCTGTAACTCGGAGAAAATTTTGTTAAGATTCAGTCTTTAGTGGGTCCACAATTCCCTAATTGTTTTGAGGTCACCGGTGGATTGGGTGTTGTTAGGTTATCGCCCGGAACCAACTGGCACCCGTGTAAATGAGTTGACTAACTTAACCTCATAGGGCGCTTCCCTAGGTTGTGAACTAAAAGACAGCCCTCTGCGTTAGAATTGACTAGACAATGAACGAGGTTCTCCCGACGGATATGCAGTTGCGGACAATAAGCGATAGTACTATCAAGGCGTGGTAGATTCGCGGTTGACATCCTCGTTTTCTTCGAAATGCCACACAAGCACCCTGATGATTCTACGAACTGGTGCACGTTACTCAGCGGGAAAAAGGTTTCAGGTGCCACAACAGGATTAAATGGGTTCCAGGACAGCATGCAGTTTGTTCGGTGTACTGTCCGTATGGTGCGCTGAACTCTCCAGTCTCCGCCAGTCATGGACAACACTTGACGGATGAGTAGGAATCCCCTCGGTGATAATCGGCTCCACCGGGTCATCAAGCTGTGTCGAGCACCTTGAATGGCTGGACTCAATCTATAGGACGTGCAAGAAAACATAACCATAAGCCCCAGGCAACACGAGGCATGTGGTCAGCCTGGTCAGTCTCGGACTCCCTGGATCCTCAGATCTACTTCGCCATATCCGTCTTCCTTGATGACTCCTCAAGCTGCTACGCTCCTTCCGTCGCAACCTCCTGCAGGATGCACTGAGCATCCTCGGTGGATTCACTCCATCTGAAGGACGTATGAACTGAACAACTACAAATCATCGGTATCAAATGAACTGCCAACTTCACCCCGCTCTCTTGTGCGTCAGGTACATTTGGACCAAAGGCTTCAGGTAGAGAAACTCAAACCGACCCTTTTATTCTGCTTGCGCAACCGAGAAGTATTCCGCCCTCACGATCATGAAACAGAATGCATATTAATTATAAATTTAGCCATATGAATCTGCCACAACTCTAATCAAGGTGACGGCGAACGACTTTTCCCCCATGTAAAATTTCACCGGACCAGATCCGTTTGTCTCGCTTCCCTTTTCTCGTTGAGTAACTCCCACTTCCACACACATACGACATCGATATGTGTTGTCTTGCTGAATCACGGCATCAGGATTTTAGCTGAGCTTTACAATGTCGATCTCCGTCAGCCCATTCATCTTACGCGCACAGCTAGCGCTTATCTGCAGACACTGACTAAACCCTAAGCACATATGCGGATAAGGCACTGCTGGACTGAATACTCGTCAACAACCGCCTTTATGCTCTCAGATTCGACGGTACGTTCGGAATGTTCAGAAACGCCTCGACAAACACTCTCTGTTTCCAGTGGTTACATATACCCCCACGAACTGCAGTCCAGACGCATTCAGTGATGACTCTTAACCCCAGCTCACTAACTTTCTACACAGATTTGCACGATCTAGTGGGCAAGCTAAGACGCTGACGAGCGTGACTTAGGTGGCCCACATCGTTTCGGTAGTGGCTGAACAGACAACGGTGAATGTTTGTTGCATCTCTATACTGACACCAGTCTGCTTTCTGGCAAGTACTGGTTTCCAACCTTCTAGGTATTAGTACACCACTTGACGACCTCCACCGCCGAGTCAGTCATAGACACAGACTGACCACATGCCCCTCAATGGCGTATATGTTTCCAAAACAACAAGTCAACCTGGAGCACCTGCGGGGATTCTGATCATGCAATGTTAGGTGCCAAGTCCGCTCTGCGCTTCCGTTCGAGATCACTTCGTTGTCACTCATAGGTTAGTGTGCCTAAACTAGCGGAGGCATATGCGCTCAACGAATATCAGTGTGCGCTTTCCTCTAGTCTAGGTCCCCGCGAATCAGATGACATTGAGGCACACTGAGCACATACACGGTACACGAAGTATAAGTGCACTATTACCTCCCGTAATACCATCCCACGTTCAGCTGCCACTCCCTGGGTCTCTATGCAATCACGAGAACTTCTCGACACTCGTCGGAATATTCTATTTAGGGACGAGTATAACTCGGCCCGCAAAGATACCCACACAGAAATCTGGAAGCAACTACGACAGGATCGCGAGGCCTAGTGGACACAACGCGCTATCGAGACGTAACAAACCGCTACCACCGAGAACTCACAAAAGCTTTTTGATTTCATCCGAGCAAGCGGTGGCAAAAAGTCAGGTTTGAGAGAGGTCATGGGCGAAGTCGTTACACAAAACGACGTTCAGGATGTTGGGTGAAACACTTCCAACAACAGTTTAGTTGGCCACCGGCGCCAAGGATTATGTATTCGGGTTCTGTTGACGTTCCTCTACGCTCGGAAACAAAAATCTTGAATCAGGTTCACTTTCTGGAACACAGCAAGGCACCTGGCCAATACGAACTTCCTCCTGCTCTAATTGTAGAGGAACCTCCTGTCATAGCTACAGGGCGGACGGCTCTGCTTCATGAAATCTGTGACAGCAAACTTGCTCTCAATGACGGGTTTGTCTAACATCATCTTCACTTTCAAAAAGAACTCACATCCTGCCCACGGTTGCAGTAGTCACATCTTTCCACTTCCATGGTGCTTGCATTCTGCCATTTATACTGAAGACCAATAGCCATTGTCTTGTTTAACATCAGAGGAGCCTTCGACTCGGTTGACAAGGTTGCTCTCTGAGACTTATATCGAGGATGGGTGTACACGAGAATTGTGTGAACAACCTGGCAAACATTTGCGGTCAAATTTCGGATGGAATTAGTGCTTGTGACAACGTATCGCCGATTCTCAGCATCTCGAATGAGATGCGACAAAGTTGTCAAGTTCCTCTCTTCCTAAACAATTTTGCAGTGGACGAGATTCTAGAGCATGACCTGAGAGATTGCAAATTTGATGGTTTGAAACTGCATATAGGCACTCGACTTCGACGAGTAGATTAAACGGACGACATCGTTCTAATCTGCGAGATTTCACAGCAATCCCAGAATCTCTTGGGCAGATTAGACGCTTGCTTACAACGGTTTGTTACGACTTTCGCATCTGCTAAGTGCGGGTTGTTGTTGCAAACTTATTTTGACTTTTCTCCCATCATAATCCTTGGTGGTAAACTGTTGGAGGTGTATATTTGCTGCTGCATCTGCGCTGGTGGAATATCTGAGGAGGTTAAAAATGGTGTGGCCAAAGTTTGTGTGGCTTTTGCCAACGTATGCCATCTATGGCGCTGGCACGTTCTCCTTCTTTTGGTGAAGTACCTATCAGTCATATTATGCGGCTGCAAAATCTGAATTATTCGCACGGAGGATTTCTATGGAGTGTCCGTTTTCGATCGTGTTTCTCTGAAACATTGGCGGCGTCTAGTGGGGACGCCGTATCAGCAATAAAGACCCCTGAGGATACTGACATCGTCTCAAAGGTTTCTCTGGCCTGGCCGCATTTGAGGAATGCCGACCTATGACTTATCTCGCTGTGCTTTGTTCGTCATTGATGGATTATTATGGGACCGACAACTTGGTTGCCAGTGCGTGGCTCGGAGTATGAAGTCACTCAATCTGAAGCTTGTTTCAGTAGTGCGCTCTCGACTCCTGGCCGGAATCCGAGGGACAATGAGCACATTTGGTTGAGTACACTGTCTAATATGATGAACAATTGAAGACAATGACGCTCGTGTTGCAAGTCTCCACGTGCATCGATGTAAGTCTTCTTTATTCCTCCACGTTCTTTCCTCATTACCTTATACATTGCCTTCTGTTTCCCTAACGTTATGGCATGTTTGCCATTTCATGCTGTCTTTACGTGTTAGGTATACATATGTATATAGATATATACAACGGTAGAACGCATTGCCTATCAATGTTGGTGTATGCAACTGACAGAACGTACCAACACAAAACTACTGACGCAGTATGGAATTATCAGCGTTGTGAATATTCATTGATGTATGCGGGCCGACTGTCAGAACGCCCAGGTGACAAAGAAGAACTATTAGGTTTCTCGGCAAAAGCCATTGCCTCAAATGCGTATGCAGCAAGGACAAGGAGACTGTGACTCCTCGGACCCCCTATCTATTGGCTTGTCTGGTCCGAATGGTCTTATAAGTGAGATCACCACACTGTTCGATTGGTCAATAGAAAGCATAAGCTGTCAAACCGCGTGAACGTCCAGTATTGTCTTATTCTACATATATATTACCCTAAAATGTTTGCAGGATTTTGCCGAACAACGGAACGTATACACTCTAGTGTTCCTTAATAATGAACCTGAACAGAAATGCAAGCGGCTGACAATAGTCAATCACCCGAGAGACAAAATGCTACTTAGACTAAACTAGCGCTGGCATGCTCTGAGCAGACATGACCACAATAGACGTCTAAGCCAACCGCTGACATGCGTGCAAGTTACCATCAGGCTACTCGTAATGGAGCTATTTCCGGTTGTTCACGATAGATGATTATGCTAGTAAGGAGTTGGTTATCGGTGGATGTTTGAGGGCTTTTAATGTAACTCATTTCACCACTTCTACGACTTTTGTTATAACAGTTCCGACATTCGCGATACATCCATATGCCTGTTACAAGGTACCCGATAGTGAAATTCTCACCGAGTGTTGATCAACTAGGATGATCACAAATTTAACGATAGTCCAATGCCAGTCAAGCGTTACGGCGTTGAACCATTAGTTGCCACGACTTCTCATTAGCACATCGCAGAGACTGTGAAACAAAAACATTTATCATACAGTGCACCACCAAGACTGAGAAAAAGGAAAGGTAGAAGACGACAATGGTCTGAGTTTCTATAAACAGATTCGGGGTAATGCAATAAGCGACTGCGGTCGTTGGTTGATATGAACGAAACAATGGTTAGAACACATACAAACTAATCGAACCTTACGTACTCGTCATCTGTTTGCCGACGGCTTACTTTGAGTAGGTTGATGACCCATTAAACCAAGATGGCTAGCCCATTCACCGCAAAATTCATCATAACGCGATAGTCACAATATCAGGTCCCAAGGCATATAAAGTTCTTTTTGCGTACCGCGCGCCTCAATTTACAGGTTTGCAGTGGTTGCGTAAGGAACCGAAACACGTCCGGATCATGTTCCTCCATGCCGTCCGATTCGGGGCTAAATGCTTCTGAGGCGTAAAATTGACGTCATACCGCAAAAGGCTTGCTTGATTAATCAGTATTTCCCCTACCTTCGTCAAAGCAAGCACTGAGTGACTGTGAACGGACAATCTGGTTAACAGATTCAGCCTTACCGTGAGTATATTTGCAAAACCTTGCTTCATGAGATTGCCATAAAGGTAAGAAATCTATCACTTTAGATGGAAGCTAAAAACAATTGTTTTGTTACAACCCTCAACATTACCTCGTGAGGATTTTGTTTAAACTGGTTAACTGACCTCCATTGTCCTCCTGTCTCATCTGAAAAGATGTACTCCTAACTCACACATGATCTGTGAATATCTCAGCCTGCTCTCATTGCATCGAATCAATTGTATACCTAGAAAATGGAACGTGTTTTTGATTCAATTTCCAAGCATGAGCGACTGATGAGTGTAGACCGGAAAAGTTGGAGGCCACTCGCTGGATTTAGGATATTTCGGCAGATCGTATAATGTGTCTAATCAGTAGTGCAGAATCTGGGTTAAATTTCGTCTACAAAGATAGATAGAAATCCGAATAGGCATCCCACTATTATCCAGTAAACTGTTCAAGCAAACCGTCGTTCACGATTAACCAAACATTGAGATAGTACCGTTAGAGCAGCTTTTTAGATCTGACGTCTACAAATCTGATGTCTACTAATTTCAATATTCCATCATTCACATGCACTACATATTGTTGATTCTGGCCAAAATCAATGGAAGTTTGGTTCGAATTGTTCCAATTGAAACTGGGAGTTGGATGGCAGAATAGCACCTGGGGGTCGAACCGCAGAACCTCCACACCCCACGCAGCGACGCTATCTCCCGGATACTTACCCATGACCAACGGTTTGCGCAGTGCCAATCTCAACTTATTCCCATATCTATACCCCATTAATCAAACTGTCGTACTGTAGGTTCTATACATGTATCCACATCTGTTGATTATATTAACTACTGGCCGAACGTTTCTCGCCTTATTACACGTAACCAACTCTGCATCTTTACAACGAACTCCCACTTGAACCGGTTCTTTGTTTTTTGCTTCGTACCGCCGCATTGAACTGTTTACGATACCGTGTTATTGGTTGATATTAGCTAAAGGTTAAATCCGGTGCACAGAGTTCACTTGGTTGTAAGTTGTATAATTTACTGACTATCGCTTATTTATGTAAAGAACCAGTTTTATCCGAGTGAAACTTCAACATTCCGTTTTGTGCTGCACTGAATCAAGAGGTTTACAGCTGCCCTGACAGATTGCGTATAGCCGTGAATCCTGGCAGGTTTTACACATACATTTTATTATTCCTGATTGCACATCTCTATAGCATGTGTTTTTGATTAATGCAGTTCTGTCAACTGAATCTCTTGTGGTATATGGGAGGGCAATAACTGTCAAGTCTTCATGAGTGGTGATGCTCCAGAATGTCGAGAATATGTAGTTCATGCGTATGCAGGCAACGAAGTATTCTAACACTAGAAAATTTTAAGTCAGACTTACCGGTCAGTTTCTCCAATGCTTAGCACATTCGTCACATAAACCATTACGAAAATGAAGACGATGTTATCCAAACTCCAACCAACCAAAAACCACTTCGATGACCACCGGTATTTGTAACAACGTCATCCGCTTCTCCTGATTGAAGACAGTCGGAGGATATATAATTTGACTGCATGAACCGTGACGTTCTATCAGCATGACCTCAAGCCAGACGTCGGCTTTCGTTGGAGAGGGAACAATCGCAAACGTATGGAAGCTAGCGGCACTTGAATGTGTAGTCAATAGCGAGGATGCACATTTGAACTATTGTTCCAATTGCCAAGTCGAGTATCCTCGGTATTGTTTCAAATTGCATGCAGCATCGCCACTAGTCTAGAGCATTGCTTGGCTCTCAATGGACTTCTCAGTACTTGCTTACAACACCGTCCTGTCCACCACATCATACTACCCAATAAGAGGCGTTTGTCAAGTTGCATACATGTGTGATATTATGCAAACTAGTTCATGAACAGAACACTTTCAAGATCGGAAAGCATAGGTGACACAAGGTAAACTCAACTGATAAACCACTTGAACTCAACAAACACAATCGTACGGATTATTGGTACAGCCAACTCACAGCCGGTTCATGTTTGAGCTGGATCGTATTTGACTGGTTCTCGCACAGTTGAGTGCACAACAAACGGACAGGGATGCATCTTTCCCTCGTTTTCACCCCGCAACTGATTCAATTCGTTGTCAACTTCTGGATCTGCATGTGACTGTGTGGCATCGCTTGATTAGACACCATCCTAGAAAACGAAGCACAAAAACATGATCAAAGGAAGTCTTTCCGCGGTAATCAAGTTTTTGGGTACAATGTCCACGCATCACGAAATGCTCACGAAAAGCACGTACGAACTATAAATGCTTCGACACACAACAAAGCCTACATCTTAAACCTGAAACAATATATAAAACTGAAAAATGAATTGTGGAACATTATGCTGCACTCATTATGCCATGACAAACTTCACTGCAATTTACAAGTGCCTACTACAGATTTTGCTTAATCAACTCAAATCTAAACCGCAGAAGGCAGTACAGTGAAAAGTCCGGCGTCCAACTGTGTGATAACCTTACAGTTGTCCGAGCAATGAGAGTGTAATAGATGGTTTATTTACGATGTACGGAACGCGTCTGTTCTTGCTGACAGCAACCGCCTCGGCATACCGATGAAGGCGAGCATGTGTGGTTCTGTAAATGACCTTGAACGATTTACCGGTATCAGCTGAAGGCCCGTCTACAAATTTCTGGCAGTAGCCAAGAAAAACTGCATGTTGGTTTGAGTGGTGGTGGTGGCGAACTATATTGCAATGATCGGTTGTGTAATGTGGCGTTTGGCTCAGCTTAGCAAGCGTCCGTTAATTAAAGTCCATAACTGTTGCTAGGTTTCGTCAATTTGTGTGATTTCATAAAGCACTTTGATGCGTAGGTGAAACGCGATTTGGTGGACGGATGTATCTGTCGCCTGCCTAGGAGTGTTGTAATGCAAATGTTTCGCCGAAAAACAGTGGCTTGCTGGATGTCCATTGACGGTTCATCATTATTGAACGGAATTACGCTATGGACCGTTCGTCTATGCAACTGGACGGAACAAAAATCGAGTCCTTATCACATCAACGAAAATTCTGTACACCCCCAGGAAAGATTGATTCAATTGAAATAGGATCAGTAGGGATATTTATTTGAATGGCTTTCTGAACTGAACGCAATTTCAGATGAAAACAGAGAATGATTGACAAACGAATTTGTGGGCCGGGAGTATCAATTTCAGATTACGCTGAATAAGTGAAAGAAGATACTAAACAAGCAACACATGTGAACGTCGAAATTTGAAGACGAATGAGCTCTTAATTGTTCCACAGGAAAATGGTTTCGAATTGATCGTTTCGGGCCGCTTGGTGTGTATATATGTAATATCAACTGTGTTAATGGATCAATACATAGAAGCACTTGTTTAAGAAAAGAAGCACATGACGTGGAATCTACAGGTCAACTTCGAAAGAAAATTCACCGATGAGGCCAAGTTTCAGTTGATACAATCACTGGAAATGCAATGCTCCAACTGTACGGTTCCCCGAAGACATAATTCAAACATTTCTGAAGAACCATATTACCAGTGATTAGCTCAATGCTACTTAGGCTTTCGAAACGGTTGACAAAGGCGCTGACACAGGTTCGTGAATATTTTGCCAAATGTAGCAAATATAGAGATATTCGCATGATCCTCAAGGAACGGCGATTCAACTTACCATCACTTCACTGTAACTACAGTGTCAGATGGTTTGATGAAACAGCCCAACGATCATCTGCAGAATCGCTAATAGGCGCCTTCTTTAATACGCCGAAGGGGTTATCACAGAGAGAAATTGGCACACTGTGCACTTTAAAGCGCTAGCAGTGGTAGAGACTCTGCTCAGGTAGATAGTTGACAACTTACTGCATTTCGCATTGCAATTTAGATTTGATTTAAAAAACTCAACGGTTTGTAATAAGCACGTATAGAATGCAGCGAAACCAATAATGAACTAAGTCGTGCTACGTTACACTTCTCGATGCACACTTCCAAATTGTTACGAAAATGATTGCCTCACATATAAGGTTATCAATTCATTTGAATAGACCTGTATGAAAGTCAAGTATTTAATTTTCACGGAAACATCACTGCAGTCACTGGCTTACCAGAATCTGATGACTGTGCAAACAGTTAAACTCATAACACAGCAGCTGAATTGGTAGCCGCCACCTGCAAACTACAGAAAGGAAGGTAGACACCCGAAAGGCAAGAAACCAGGCCGAGCATCTGATCTGGTAGATTTCGTACTAACCGATTATAACAGATCACTGCCATCTCATTTATCCGGCTATAATCAATCTGAGTTGGACAACGTTTGTCCATCGATTCTGCCAAGTTACGGGTCCAGTTTTTGGATGTTCACTTCACTCAACTCTGAAGTAAAATCAACCAAAACTAATGGTACTCTAAACTCATGAATTCATACTGGTCAAGTTCAGTGTCATTCAAACAGAACAGAGTGCTAACAGACAGAAAGATTGACGAAATGATAATTGAGAAGACAATTCTGACGTGGTCACTTCCGTTTCATGCGTACTGTTTTAGAAGTGATTGACCGCAATTCTCAGACCCTGGCTCTCCAAATTCGACACACCCATTTCGGCGATCAGCTCATCTGCACGCTTCTCGTCCACTACTTGCCTGACCTGAGCACAATCCAAACGTTTCTTGTCCAAAAGGTTGAATGGAGAAACCACACGTTTGGTGTCAGTCTAATATCAACAATACTCACCAGCATGGAAGAACTCAATTCAGCTCGTACGCAACCAACACTTAATGCGGCTACGGGAACGGAGTTCTACCCTTTGACAAACTGGGTGCGTGAGGTGGAATATTCACGATCTCATTGGAGCTTTCATCGGTTAGCCAAATCGAAACAAATCTCCACAAGTGGAAAGCTTGTGAGGTGGAAACGTTACGACGTTTCGCAGTATAAAAGGATAGTTATGAAAAACAAATTCCCGCACAACAGCACCAACGAGTCATCGATAAGAAAACGAAATCGATCGCAGAATGCCGGTTTCAGAATCAACGCCGCGAACAAACGGTGTCATTAAGAGTGTCAAATAGCGGACCGATAATAGTTTGAAATCAAAAGACACATCCCTAACAAACCGGTCTGTAAAACAAGCCATCAAATAATCAGAGAGATAAGTTTCGGGAAAGACATAATTGGATGGGACAAAGA
>LUCH01007004.1:0-22739 GCA_013368495.1 Paragonimus heterotremus
CACTTCCGGATGCTGGTAATTTGGAATATTGTGGTGGTCGTCTTGTACACTTGTGAACACTTTCTGTGAGTCGAATCCTTTTGATTACCATAATTTGCTGGAACTTTGTAAGTGTTTTATCTCATTCGTTCACTTCGTTATCACTGATAGCCTAGTGAGTCACACTCGCGTTTACCTAGACTATTCAGTAACTCATCTTGACCACTACAAATGCTCACAAGATCCAAATTAGGCTAGTGAGGCATGGAAAGTGTAGTGATCGGTGATTGTGTGGCTTCCCCAGGGATCCCCGCCGCAACCACGGTGATCCGCCTATTTGTTCTGTACGCATGATTATGTGTACGCCTGCTGTGTGCGGTCTGGAAAGAACTCAGAATCACTTTCTTCAGTATTGCAACTATTTCCATGTGGCGGATGCTCGCCCTCTTCTTAACGATTGATGTGCTATTCCAATCTTCAAGGTCGTTTGACCCGGACCATTTCCAACATTGTTTAACACACTCGAAGGTTCCACACACTTTTCGACTGGCACGATTTTGAGCGCCGCCAATTGAGCTATAGCCTATCTTGCACCTCTTTTCTTTTTCCTGTTGGATGTTGCCGCTGGTTCCAGATTAAGCTACAGCTAACTGCTTGTCACATTTCTAAGCATTGCTGGAAACACATGGTTTGCTTCCAAACCCTACTACGCTCTTCAGTTCGATTCCTGTTGGGACTTCGTCTAGATTGCTCTTCAGGAAATCTTCTTAAATTATTCGTAGACGAGGGTTCAGCGCAGATCCTCTTGTCCACTATAAGTGTTATGCCTTAGATTGGGGAGAAAAATTACAACGTAACAGGCTGACCAGAAGAAGGTTGTTTGAAAACCGAAATAATCAGACTTGTACAATTAAATTCGGCTATCAAAATATAACTAATTATGATTCATACGGCCGCGTTTTTCCTTAACGCAATGCGTTTGAACAGTGTTCTGTAAGGTGTGTGAAAAGAAAAGAAAAGACGCAGGCATTCTAATTACCTTACAAGGAAATGCTGAAGTCACTCTCCATACCAGTACAAACGTGAAAACATGTTATTCCTAAAAAAAAGCTTGTTCGCACTTGAATATTTTTGAGCCTGTAGACACCAAAATGATTGCCGGCAAGTTATTCCATAAACCGGCTATCAGCTTGGCAAAAACTTATAGAGGACAATAAGACTTAATCTCGTTTCCTCAATACGGGATCAATGACCACCTTAGCCTCAACCCTGTCAAATCACGACGAAGTAGTTTGAGGGAATTTTGCAGGTTGTGGTAGATGATTTTGTGCGTTTAAATTAAGCCTCTTTCATGTTGATCTGTGCAAGAGAAAAACTTGATCTCTGTCTATCTCAGTAACCTTCACTCTTCATACTTCATACCAGGCTTACGGAGAGCTTGTATACTTATCTGAGGACGGTGCTGTCTTTTCTGAGATATGGTGACAGGCTACGAGGGCACTATGCTAAGTGAGTTCAAACCATAGTCGAGTATGACCCAACTGACATCGCTGGATGTAGGCTGTCTGTCGCGTACCGTAGTCGATAGAACGCTAGCTGTGCATCAGTCTTAGCCGCCTTACAATGAACGGCTAGGGTTAACACGTCAACGAATTTGGGCTCACAAATTTATTGTCTGTTGGTTTGCTCCTGATTTGGCCTCCCGTCCACTTCCTCAAGATACTTAACTGTTAGCTAATGAGAAGTAGAAAGAGTGAGGCTTCTTACGATGCTTCCTGGTGCACCTATATTGATAACAATCAGATTGATGTCGGAATTTCAGTGGAAAAATTGAAAAAACTATGGTTCCCGACCCCTTCCTTCCGCTATTTTCTTGAAAACTATCATTTGCAAGAGCTCAGAGGTTACCACCGTAGCCTGTCTACAATATATCAACGTCCTGGGTGGTATTTGGCGGATTTCAGATCAACCTTTCAAGTTGTATAAAGTTAATTCGCTAAGAGATTTTCACTGCCTTTGTCGATTTCACCAGCGGAGAACACTTTTGACGAACAGGACTCGTCGCGTGATCACTCTTTTTGGGCGGTGTTGTTAGTGAGGCGTCTGTAAAATTTATCCAGTGAAGAGATATGCTCAAACCTAGTGAAGAGGCTTTCTGATTCAGTCACAGTCATATAGTCAGGCTGATAAATTTCGGTAATCACAGCTTGCTGACACTGTTACATAATTTGCGATCAAAGAATATACTACCACCAGTGCTAAGTGGCCAACTAACCGTCACCTCATTAAAGTCTCCAAGCAATCGGTAACCTGATTGAACTGTCGCCTGGAATGGTTTCACATCCTACGCTCCCTTCAGGTGTCGTTGTTGAATTCCGGTAAATTTTAATGACCGTCAGCAAGGATTCTATGTAGCGGAAGCCATCAGTGGTTTTAGAAGCCGGGCAACATGAGCGAAAGTTCACAGGTAACTTCCGTAAAAACACTTCAGGCAAGTGGTGAAGGTTTGGCTAGGACCATCGCGATAACTGGAATCAGAACGCCTAGTCTTCCACTTCTATTTCTTCTTTGAGCCAAGTCTGCGCACGCGTGCAAATATCTGCGGAAAGCACTTCTGTTTGTGGTACGCATTCTTTTGTGAACTAGTCGTTAGCATTCGTCGACACACCTCCCAGTTCCAGCGAACTGAACATGGGTAGTTGGATCACCAAGGTTACTGCGTCTTTGTCTCGTTTCCGGGAGTCTGTGACTGGCTTTTTGGTCATGGCTGATGCCAAGCTGTCTGCTTCTGATTGCTGGTACTGCTGACAAAGCACTAACAGATACGGAAACTAACCCGGGAAAGCAAACAGTGGTCCGCTCGTTATGACACAGAGGCTGGTTGCAACGCGACGTTCAGAGATGCACCTCCTAACTTCGGGCGGAGTTTAGAGCCTACTGTAGCCGTAACTTCATGGTCAGAGGTACATCCCGATACTCTCACAAAGTGCGTCAACCCTATTAGTGCCAGCGCTAATTACGTCAACTAACAGCGAAATCCTTCGAAGATGCACATTCACGTATTTTCTGGCGTGACCTTGATATGTTTGGAACGTTAGCTCCTACAAAACCTTTTAAAGAGTAAATTATTGTAACACCCGTTCTTTTGGACCGAATCTGTGAAACAAGCAAGCTATTTTCTTTTCTGACCCATGCGTCAAGCCCTCGTAAAATACAATCCCTTTCCCTGTGAGTATGCTTTATTCTGCTGGCAGATTTAATGTTTGTCTCATTATCTAACTATTTGTTGCATTGTACCACTTGTAATTACTTACCATAAGTGCGTACATACAAGCGTGTTTCCCACAAATGCGTTGAGAGATATACATTATTATTATTACCATAGGAAAGGAAATGCATATACATGTGTCCACTTGTCACCGGATATTCAAGCCTGTCTTATTTTGAAAGAATAGGTATTAAGTGTCGAATCAACTAGTATAGTCCAAGTCGATCCAGGCTAACAAGCGTATTAGAAATGTGGTCTTATATAGACGTCTGACCAGCAAATGGATGTCCACCTATACGCTCTGCTACGAACTAGTCACACATATTAAGCAAGGGTGATGACGTTGCTATTTACACCAACACAGGCCCAAGTACTTAGTTTACCTTGGACGCCACTTCAAAAGTGCTGGATGAGTCGTTGCTGCTGAACGCGTGTATAACATATTCTTTCTGTTTAACAGTCGTAGATGTCCACGAAGCGCACGTTACAACTAGAAAAAGTTTGGTTGAATAATCGTAATTGAAGTTTAATATTTTTTAGCATCTATTTCTCCAGGGTCCAGCCCACTGGCTTTCAGACTACAAACTTGTACATTTTTAGGTTCTCTGTGAGAAGGAGACACAGCATACTAGGTGACGGGGGACATGAGTCGCTCTGAGTCAACCAAAAGCAACCGGTGACTCTCACAGTTTATCTGGTCAAAGTTGGTGGTCACCTTAGTGCTAATGATCGCGCACGGATCCTTTTCACTACGTCTGCAAAGTCATTATTTTGAAGCGTGAGTGCACTAAATTGACCGTTCTCAGGTATACGCATTAAACACCAAAATCTAACTAATGCTACGAATAAGTGAGACCCAACGTATATTCTACGAAATGTACAACAGGTATTGGCAACAACTGAGCAAGGACAATGCGCCACAATAGTTAGGGACATTCAGGGTTCAGTCGTCGAGCTCGTAAACGAACTGAAAATGTGTCTGGCGTCATTGTCGTGCATAGGCCGACAAGCGCGCAAATAAACAAATGTGGTCTCATGCAGCAAGGAAATAAACAAATGCGGTTTCATGCAGCAAACCGCAAGCGATTTTTGTACAACCTCAGCGGGTATTTAGCGGAGATATTTACATAACATGCAGGACACTGACAAAGACGACAAGCCACAACTTGCTAAATACTGCTTATCGCAAAACAATTGCTAAGTAGCTCCTGACGATTCAGGAGAGTCCAATTAACAACGCGTAATCAGTTGGACGGTCAAATAAATGAGGTCATTGTGTGAGAACTCCCGCACAGTTTCACTGCGATTTCGACGGGTCATCCACTGGCAGTCTATATCTTGTCATGAAAAAAGAAGAAGAAAGTGTACGACCAGTAATTGTTCTGCGTGTAACACGCGAAACGAAAAAAGCGGATAATTTCAATCGGCGAAAACAGTATACATAAGTGACCTAAGCAAACGTGCCTCGATGGGAGTGTCAAGTTGTACGAAATCACGGGAAACATCAAGCCGTTTTCAGATGTCAGAGTTATAATCCCGGTAGCTTCGAGGACATGCATTACTGAAGAGTTCAGATGAGAGCGAAACTTTAGTCTAATGCTTCTTTTCGGAAGGTACCGATTGCAAAATCTATGGGAATCCGACAGCTGCGATCAATTGCGGTTGATGTTCAAATTGAACTTAACCAAATTCCTGACAACTTATCGATACCTTAAAGCCCCCATCCCGAAATTACCGCAGGTGTCTCCGTATTTTTTCCCAAGACGAATCAAAAGACGCGTGCAAAGAACGGCTTTGTTACGTCTCAAAACGTGCGCCACCAGGCGAAAAATACAAGGTATTTGTAAAGTGCGTAGTGACATGAAAATATTATCGAATTCGAAAATAAAAGGATAGATACCGAAAAAAGTAGTTAGAATCACTAGGCTACCAGTGGGCATAACGGAATAAAGGTCAGACGAATAAAAATCAGCCAAGGTTACCACTCGACCGTTCTGAACAGTTCCGCCGATTCTGGTTGGATTAATCGTTTTTCTGAAGCACGGGGGCCGTTTTGGACGGGAACAGTGGGCTTCCTTACAACTGGCAGGTCGACTTTGTCTTCCCTTAACGAGATGAATGACAGACCGGCCACGTGAGATAAACATTGAAAATAATGCTCGGCCAAGGTTTCCACTCCTTCAAGGAGAAAACCATTGACAATAAAAGGTTTGACGGCCTTGATCTTACTTCAGTCATATAAGGACTCAAGTTTTGAACACATTCCTTGACATTTGATGGTGCTTTTTATTTGTTTTACGAACTGCGGCTGTTCGTACGCTTGCTGGGAGCCCCAAGTTATCAGCTGAAAAGTCATCCACGAGAGTAGTATCAGAGCCGTTATCTATGTATAAAAGCGTGTTTCAATCGACTCAACTGCCCCAATAAATTCAATGGGCACGAGGCCAAAGGAACCCTCCTATCATTCAGATAAGTTGCACCACAGCTTGACTCCCTAGGTTAGATTTTAGGGAACGAAAACGTTGGATTAATGCGTATCAAGGTATGTTGTCACTCTCAACATCGTACACGGACTCTACAATATTTGGCTGTATGGTTTAGCAGCAGGCGAACAAAACAATTTTACCTCTTCGTCGGACTGCACGCTGCTCCTTCAGTTACATGCTTTCAAATCGTCGGTGAATCATGATCGTCACCAAATACTGCACTGATGTGGCTTACTTAGTTTCGACAGTGATCGACATGAGGCAAACTCAGAACCCTCGAGGAGGCGTATGGTTTCAATTCTACCAATGTGCCCTTAGTTCGATTAGTTGATAAGATGACGATACAGATTACAGAAAACCGAAATTTGCCTCTAGGTAACCTAAAGTGAATCGGTGTATAAAGTCTGCTGACCAATAGTTACAGCAGAATCAGCCACCTTCGCTCATTTCCCCTGCACAGAGCGAGAAAGTCTGTCAACGACTGACTGGCCGGTCCAAGTCAGATGGATGGTCCTGCTGGAACAACACCAACTGACGCCTCGTCACCTAAGTCGCTGAATGTTGCAGGCCCAAAACGTCACCCAGAGCGAGCATCGGACTCCTTATACGCGTCTTTTGAAGTAGCCTAGATTATTTCGTGAGGCCTACCAAGTCGTCCCATCGATGTTCTGGTGGCTTGACTAAACCGCACTCAGCTGGGTAATAACATGCGATGCTCGATATCAGCCTTCGATAACAAACGTTTACAACTCAGCGTCATCAGATGTCGTCCACGCTGAGCCCAAGATTTAATAAGAAGCTGTGGAATTTCAAGAGTGATTCATCGAGAGGTTCTTGTTCGGTTTCTGGTGGACCGTCATTAGCGACTAAGTTGCGTATACACACTTCCATAACACTTCCTTCCGATTCATAATAATGAGAACCGCATGACGGGCTAGCCTAGTTAACATTTAAATTTATCCTACCGGATGGATCTTTAGTTTTACTAAGCATACTTAGTCTTCTATCTTCTGTGAAGTTCCAACAGCACCCTCAGGTATTTTAGTCCCGTTTCCTCTAGACGCACTCCTTTCTGAATGAGACTCTCGTTCGTCGTAAAATGTTGCTCGGATTAACCGTATGGTATACCTTGGGCGGGGCTGAGGATTTAGATACACGCTTCAATGTGGATGCGAACCCCGTGAATATTGTAGCAGGCTTAGAATGAAAGGGAATGCATAAGGAATAAGCTGAGGAAGAAGCACTAGAGATACGTAACGACCTTTGACATTATCATCAACATAAGTTATCTGGCAATGAAGAGTTGGAGATCGGGAAGAGGAGTATCCGCCATAAGCTTTGGTGAAAAAGGCATGGTCATCGGTACGGTTGTTCCCGGGTAAGCGCCAGAGGATTGATGAACAGGCAAACACATCCGCACCCCACCTGCGTCAAATTCGACCCCCTCTGTCACTATGAATTACCAACCGATAAGCTTGAGCCAGCTGACAGACAACTATGATCTCGCCGTACACGCAGAATATGGAGCAATGTTAGCCTCGGACGTCTACTGATTTACAAAGCTGAGCCTAATTTACGTGCAACGTTTATCGATATGCCGGATCCCGAATATTCGCGCTTGTGACTTAGTGAACGTTTATTAAATTCTCGGGCTGTTGAGCAACCAACTCTGACCCGACTAAGACGGTCGTGCAGGCGGGTGTTAGTAATAAGATGTTGAGTTATAAATATTAAAAACCACACGGGGAAAATAATGACAAACCTGAATACTGAATAAGTCAAACTGACAATGTACGACGCCAGCTATTCATGCGAACACGGTACATAATAGCGAAGCAAGGCCTAGGTAAAAACTAAGGGAAGGGATAAACAAGAATCAGGAATAAACTAACTGAGTGAAAACAAAGTTCGACAAGTGAACCATATTAGGCCTTAATAATATATGAAACTTAACGTTTGTCGGAAGAACAATCCGTCGAGTATAGTTCGAATGTAAAAACAAAAGAAGACTAGGGGCGTAATCGTCAACTTCCTATTATACACACGACTGTCGCCGCATAATCAACATAGAAAGCCACTTAAACACATGCTATATATTACGTTCATGCTTACAACGTTTCTTATCACTTGACTAGCAGGTGAGACTTCCAAAGTCTCCAGCGACTGTCACTAATTCAGCTGGTCTGCTGCATTGGATTAGTTAAGTCACCAGTACAACTGGTCCTTTCTCGTGCATCTTCAACCTAGCTGTAAAGCCACAAGCTGACGTTCTGCTCCAGTTTAAGTCCGTTCCGTTACTTCGAACAAGCCGATACTGTAAATCACAGGTGATACAATGCGTCAGTCCGGCTGACTACATAGTTTCTTCAATAGACCTGTGCAAACCCAATCAGCATTGTGTGTTCAGTCTTGTTTCTTGCTGGAGCTACTTGATCTCCAGGACTCCCCTTAGACATGCGTCTGATACTGGTGTCTGCATGCGCCCTTGCTTTCCTTTATCTAGTTCTTTTTAGGTCTGCATTTCCGTGATAATTAAGTCCCCATAATCAGACATTGAAACGTTTCGGATTCACTGTATTACTACTTCGTCAACCATGTGCAGTATGGCAGTATCATCCACAGGTCCGTCGATGGTTAACTTTTAGATTCATATCTTCTGTCATCGCTTCGTAAGTATTTCTCTGTATTATATTCCTGCCTTCTAATGAAAACTTTTGAGAAACTTAATCATTTGCAGTGCTCCAATACCTACAAGGAAAGGGCAACAATCTTGAAAAAACTTCCGCTGACGGGCATCAGCAACAGCACGCTCATTTAAGCTTCTTATGCTGTAGAAGCAACCTCACAGCAACGTCAGTCAGTTTGAACATCGAACAAGGTGCAAGTTTTAACAAGTGTCGTACTGAATCCCCCTAATGAGTAACCTAAGGCGGTCCTTGTAGAGAGAGCTCAGGTCATCCATAAAAGGCTAAGTACAATTTATTTAGTGCTCCCAGGGTGATGAACGGGTGACCTGGTATTGTGATGATTACCAGTGAACATAAGAAAGATCGTTAGATTTTCAGATATTTCAAATTTGGAAAGGAAAGGTTTGAAATTAGCCAGCCAGTACAACACACTGCAGCGGCCAGATATACAGTAACATATAAAAATGAGGCAAACGTAAATAATAAGTAAGCAGATGATAAATAATAAAGGACTGAAAGATACGTCGATATGTTGGAAAACAACAGATGCGCCAGCGCTAATGTTACAAATCGAAATAATACGAAACGGTCAGAACCAAAACTTGAATTGTCCGCGCGATACAAAAAGATGAAGCTTCCAATTACCTGAACGATAACCGAGCAAACAGCTAAAACGAAATGTCGCTTCTGAAAGCTTATAATCTGCTGTGTGCAAAGCAGTGTACACTCCAGAGGAATGATGGCGAATCCCGATCATTACCTTGTAACGGCGAAAGCCATTTATCTAGCAGATAATCATTAACTGATTATTCTTCTGCATTCGTCGTTTCAGGTGTGCAGGCTAGCAGTGCTGACGAAGGAAAGAGAACAAGACACCCACCGAAAAGTGACACGTATAAGACAGCAAGGTCCCGGGGCACCGCTTGTAATGAACTTGTATAAAAGCCTGCGAACGGAGAAGAAGATTGCGGTCTTTTTCTGTTTCGTATTTCACACAATACACAGGCTATTTTCGTGATGCTGTGATGTTGTTGTTTCAATGGGTTGCTGAGTGACTGCTTGTGTTGTGCGGGGATTATCCCGTTTTATATATGTTAATGTGTTAATATATAATATATATAATCATATAACAAAAAATATAATAAGATATAATAATATAATAACATGTGTGTTAATTGTGTATCGCGGTTTCTGCGGAAACACGTCTGTGTTTAAAACCTTGTGCATGATTGCTGTTGTGAGGGACGACCCTTACAACCTTTTAACATTGGCGATGCCAATCAACCTGCGCACCAACCGCTTCGAGCTGTTTTTTTCCTTTCCAGGTGTCAGCGTGGCTACATACGTGGACTAGGCAGAGGAAATTGTGGCGGGGAAGTCGAAAGATGGCCGCAAAATACTATTTTTGTTGATACGTACACACTCCACGTCGTGCCTCTAGTGACGTGTTGTCAAATAAACTATTCCTACGAACTAGTGTGCCCAAGTCGGTGGCTGTGAATATCGCTCGTGATTCACCAATTTTATGACCAGCTCCTTTTCTGCCTGTTTCAGCTTGTGGGCGTTCTGTCCCCCTGCACAGCGGATTACTGTACCGATTACGTGAGTCCTCCCTATGTCAGGTATAATATTATATACTAGCAAGTGGGTGGATAAACACACGTCCAAAACATATTTGCTGAAGTCGTCAAAACAACTACACCCAGCTGATACCCTAGTGACAATCGAATGCTTTATGCGACGGAAACCGTCCTTATACTGGACGTAATCGAGACCCACCTTTGTTGAAACCGGAGCAACCTCAGATGGTTCTTCGGAAACGATGACAGCTTCTTGCAACCACTATGATTTAGCTGGTACGACGAGAGGAACATCGTGCGGCTGGGATACAAACCAGAACTGACAGTGAATATGAGCAAATCACAGACACAAGAACGATAAACTAGCAAACAGGACTTGTTATCTATATTTGATCATCAGGCTAATCACAACACTATAAATAAGAAAACAGTAACTATGGCGAGTCAGCAGAGTGGTCAATAGAGGCCATGGGCGGCCCGTTTTTAATCACTTACGCAATCACTGTTCCAAATTGTGAGCCAGGAAAGATTGGGCGTCCGCATGAGCTTATTCTGAGCGCAGAGGTCAAGGTTGCACTATGGGATACTAAGGGCCCTGGAAACATTGCGCTGAATAAAACAATTGGGGATGATTGATAAGGCCACCTTCGAACGTATCCACCCCAATGGAACAATAATTCATAGCTTGTACGGTCTGCTCAAACTTTACGAACATAGTCTGCCTTTGACAGCCATTTTAGGTATGTGCAATTCGCCTTACCATGCCGTGGTCAAATGGCCCACCGGTCTGCTCGAACCCATCAGGTTGGACTTAAACAAACACGGTCTCTGACAGACGTTTTATTTCATCGACGCCATCTAAGATCTCAACTAAGGCAATCAAAAAGTGTTCCCGATTGATATCGCCTCACCAATTATAGATTTGCTTCTACAAGAAATAATTGATTCCTTATGAGATTATATCGAATGTCAGAACACGTGGGCATCCAAAAGGATGGATTAACGGAACTGCATTTGCTTTGCATTAGTAACGTTCAGTTTCTGCCTAACAGTGTAATCTACCGACAGAGATAAAGAGGCAATAAGCTCGCCTCATGGTCCCGTTAGTTAACGTTTTCATGGGCAAACTGGGCAGTAACCAGATGAGTACAGTCACTGAATAGTTCACATATTACAAATTTAGTGCGTACGTGCACTAAATTAGCGCTTTCTCAGGTATACGCAAAAATACCAGACGCGAAATAAGAATACCGATACTTGCGGGAAACCGAAGATACATTATTTGATAATTGCAATGGGTCTCGATTAGCGTCAAAACGACACCGATACGCAAAGGTAGCTAGGGAGGTTAGGGATCCGACCGTCGCGCGCGCCAGCAAGCTAGAAGAATGCATATGGCGCGATTGGCGTGCATAGGCCGACAAGAATGCAAACGTACTAACGCGATCGCATGCACCAAGCAGACGGCAGGCAAAGATATTTAAGATCCTATGCACAATGTGAGCTAAGATTTTGAGAAGGATTTTGCACATCGCACAGCAGACAGATCGGGGTTATCTCCTGATCACTACACAGTCTCCCTCCAGAAGGGTACTGCAAACAACCCTTCGATCTACGTGAGGACCAATTGTGGGCAGCCACCCTTGACCTGGTCCAGTTCATGCTGCACCAGTTTGCGGTTGGTACTGCAAGTCCCAGACATCGCAGGTGAAGGAGTACTAATGCCAACAGTTTCTAGTGAGATCCCACTGGAGTGTTTTATCCTACGGTGTCGAAACCAATGGGTGAATTGAGAGTTAGTATGTGGAGGTCGTGCGGGTAAACGCAGTGGTCGCATAGCAGTGCTCGCGTTGTAAGCTCCGATCGACCCAGGACGTGAGCAGGGAAACGAAAAGCGATATAGGTAAGTTTGGGCACACATACAAGTGGCAAGCTCACATGGCGAACGCAGATATGCGGACACGCATTGAAACGCTTTCTTTCTGATGTTTTCAAAAACGGTTTGCGATTTGTTTGATTTTCAAAAGCTTCTGCGACTGTTTTGTTGTTTTACAAGGCTGAAACAGAACAAGATTTAACGAATTGTAGTTTTTTATCAGACGCTCAGGCCAATGCACCCCACGACCCAAACGTGTTACGATGGGTGATGGCGTCGTGGGCGACGTTGTGTCTGCAGAGAACAATGAGCTCGGGCAAGGCTATTCAGAGGCAGTTGCATACCTGGCCGCGGGATGCGGGAGGGGCCTTGAAGGCTTCTTCAGTCTTTTCAAAATAGGCGGTCAATGCTCACTGTGTCCGGAATACCTTGGGGCTCGAGTATGTAGAAGCGGTCCTTCCGTTGAAGTACCTTGAAGGGACATTCGTAAAGTCGCCCGAGTGGGCGTCATGAACCATCCACGCGAACAAACACGTGTGTGCAGTCGTGGAGGTATTTGGGGACAAATCTCTTGCGGCTTTGTTTTCGTGTCTGAGGCGGAAAGGCGACGCATATACGAAGCAAGTTGCTTGGCGTAGGAAGCATCGTATCGAAGTGGGTCTGTGGCAGATGGGGAGTAATCACCAGTAGTACGTAGCGGTTGACCATAAAGGAGTTCGGCGCTGAAAACATGAAGGCCGGCCTTGAGGGCCGCACAGATGCCGAGCAAAACTATTGGCAGGGCTTCTATCAAACAGATTGCATCGACGGCGTCAAAGGCTGCTTGAAGTGGTCGATGAAAGCGTTCGGCCATGCCGTTTGCAGCCGGATGGAATACCGCAGTCCGTGTGCGATGACATCCAGGCGCGCTCAAAGTTTCTGCGAAAGAACTGCTTTCTAATTGAAGGCTGCGGTCGGTTGTAACCGTGTTCGGGTAAAAGTGAAATGCTACCCAACGCTCAACGAGTGCGTGTGCTATGGTCTCCCAGCGGACGCCGGGTATAGGGATGGCCTCTGGCCATCATGCGAAGTGGTCTACCATCGTCAAGATACAGGTCATGCCATTCAAAGGTGGCAAAGGACCTACAATATCGATGTGATGATGCACGAGTCGAAAGGTAACCGAAGGGTATCGGCCAATCGGGGCCGACACGTGGAGGTGTACCTTAGCTTGTTGATAAGCTAGTCAAGATTGTGCCCATGTGCGAAGAACATTTTGCAAACCGGGCCAGATTTACTTATCCAAAACAAGTTTGGCCGTGACCCGGATGCCAGGGTGGGCAATGTTGTGTAGCGTGTCAAATATGTGATGTCGTAAGGTTAGCGGTGCGACTGGAAGAGGGTATCCAGCGGAGGTATCGCGTGTAAACGTTCCAGAAGCCGTCGGTAACGGAAGGTCCGCAGGGTGCAATGACGATTGTTGACGGAAAGCGCGGAGGCCGTTCTGCGTACGTTGAGCGTCGGCCACAGCGGACAAATCGATGATGTCCTGACCGACAAAAACTGATGCGCGTGACAGAGCATCAGCCATAATGTTGTCACTGCCAGAGACGTGTGATACGTCCGTTAAAAATTGCTAAATGAAATCCAGGTGGTGCACTTCGCGGGGTGTATGGCATTTGGAACGACTAAGGAAGGCGTTTACCAACGGGTTGTGAATGGTGAAAATCACAAATTGGCGACCTTTGAGGGCGTATCGAAAATGATGAATCGCCGAGTTGATACCTAGTAACTCACGACCGAACGTGCTGTACCTCATTTCGGCTGGTAACAGGCGTGTGGAGAAAAATGAAAGCGGTCTCCAGGTTTCCTCCACGGACTGTTGGAGTACGGCACCAACAGCTGTGTCGGAGGAGTCTAAAGCTAGTTCAGCGGTGGCGTTAGCGTTGAAATGATGCAGCATCACTGCAACGGCTAGCGCGTCTTTTGTGCGTTTGAACGAGCCGATGGCTGCTTCTGACAACTCGACGCTGCCGTTGGAACGGCCACGGAGTAAGTCGGTTAGAGACCGGATAAGTCGTGTACAATGCGGAATAAAACGGCGGTAATGGTTAACCATGCTGCTGAAACGACGGACAGCAGCGAGCGTTGTAGGGCACAAAAAGTCGCCAATCGCTTGTATCCCGTCGCTCAGCGGCCGAATGCCGTGCTGATCGACATGATGCCCCAAGAACTCGACTGCTGATTGACTGAAAACGCATTTATCCGCATTCACAGTAACGTTATACGCTGCAAATCGTTTGAAGAGCAATCGCACATGATTCTGGTGCTCTCCTTCAGAAGCGCTTGTCACTGAAAGATCGTCGATATAGGAATGGACAGTCCAAACCTCTTGCGACATCACTGATGAATTGCGGGAACGTTTGAGCAGCGTTCCGGAGACCAAACGACATGCGCAAAAATTCGAATGAGCCGAATGTTGTAATCACCGCTGTTTTGGCGACATCGTCCGCAGCAGCTGGGATCTGATGGTGTGCACGAACCTAATCAAGCTTCGAGAACACACAGGTGTCTTTCAGGCTAGCCATGATGTCTTAAATATGTGGGATGGGGTAGCTATCCGGCAACGTAGCGCTGTTGAGCGCGCAATAGTCTCCACATGGACGCCAGTCTCCCAACTTTTTTGGTACCATATGGAGCGGCGAAGCCCAGGGGCTATCCGACGGGTGAATGATGCTAAGCTCAAGCATGTGCTCCAACTCGGCGCGCTCCATCTTCAGCTTATCTGGTGTTGAACGACGGGCTTTAGCGAACACCGGCAGGGCAGTGGTGAGGATGTGATGCTGCGTTGCATCAGTTACTTGCGGCTGCGAGGTCGCCTGTCTGAAGACAGTGGAGAATCGCTGAACAAGAGCGGCGTAAGTATTCGAAGTGATCAGGCGATACACGGGACTGATTGGAACCGCTCTAATCAAAGTCCCGGAAACAGGCAAGATAGTCTTGCGGTCGACTAATCGACTGTGTTGTGCGTCAACTAGTAAGTCAAAGCGCTCAAAAAAGTCGTTGTTAGTGATTGGTACTTGGACGCCTGCAGTCGCAAAAAGCCATCGAAAAGTGTGGCAAGGGCCTAAGTTCAATGTGCGTGATCGCTGGCCGTAGACGATAATAGGCGTACCGTTCGCTGCACGTAAGGCTGACTGCGTGTGTGAGTCGTTCGCGAGAATCCTATGGAAGGACTCTGATCTGTGTATCAGTGTCGGTGAGATAGCAAACTCCCGATTCGCGGTCTCGAAAGAAAAACAGGCGACCTCGGGGATCAGCATCGTCGGTCGTTGCGACGTGGTGGCCGGCTAGTTTCCTTGATCCTTTTTGGAGAATGAACGGGGACTGCGACAGAGGCAAGCACGGCCACCAAACTGTTGGTAGTACCAGCAGTGGTCTGGGTTGACACACCATGTGGACATTCGTCGCCTCCTAGAGGTTGACAGGGAGGCTCTTCTGTTAGATTTTCGTGAGATCGAATGCGGACTCGTCCTCTGAGTATACAGTGCCCGTATCTGGCGTGTGAGCTCGTTCACACGGTCGGTCAGGAGTGTCAGTGATTCCGGCGGTGGCACCGATACATGGGAGACATGTTTCTTGTATGTCTTCCATATGCGGTCGGCAGTGTCGGCCCACTGGGACAGAGCCGCTTGAGGGTTGGCACTAAGGATAATTTGCATATCCCTAGGCAGTCGCTGGATCCATAATTTCTTGAAGAGATACAGCTCGAGCTGAGTTGAGCCTGCAAGGCGTTGCATGTGAGGTGAACGCTGTGAAGGCTTCTGGCTGCCTAATTTTGTGGTAATCAGCAGCTGGGCAATGCGTTGACGATCCGAAGGGCCAATGCGCTTGACAACGGCATCTTTAAGCTGCTCGTTTGGCATAACGGCGTCCTGATGCTCCAAAATGTCGTCCACCTCGTCTATGGCGTGAGGCGGAAGAGCAGCAACCACGTGGTGAAACTTCCTTAATTTTGTAGTTACGTTTCTCAACGCAAAAGTGGCTTCCAGCTGCGCAAACCAGCTTCGAGGATTATTCTCCTCAAAAGGCGCGATCGGGACTGAAAGAGCACTGACGAAAACGTCTGTCGAACTAAAGACTTGCTCTTGTATGATTCTGGCGGCAACAGAGATTAAAAGTAAATGAATATGTGGAAAAGTAGCGTTAACATACATCGGAAAAACGAAATATACAAGCAAAAAATCGAAAAAGGTATGGGCTCCCCGGTTTTAGTGCATACGTGCAATAAACTAACGCTTTCTCAGGTATATGCATCAATACCAGACGCGAAATAAAAATATCGATACTTGCTAGAAGCTGAAGATATATTATGTGATAATTAGGCAGTCGTGTAGGGCGCCGGTATGGTGCTTCAGGTCCGAAACGAATTGGGAACGGCCATTTAGACGGAGAAAGAAATTTTCTAAATTTTCCACTAAACATTAAAATGCATATCATGCGACAAATATATAGATTTTATCAAATACAGTGGTAGTGTTGCAATTTAAAAAAACCAGCTATGCCCAAAACTAGTTCATATTTGCACTTCTGTTGAGAAAATAGTGTTGCCATTTTCTTCGATAAAAGCGTCAGGTTGGCTTCCCTAATCAATTTTACGTTCAGGAAATGCTTCCATCGGAATTTTCTTGGTGGAATACATGACTCCGATCGGAAGAAATGCTCAATTTCGCGTCGTTCTGGAGATATAACTGTGTAATCCTTGACCACGTTGCATTTGCATTCAATTGTACACGAAATATTACATTAATTCCCAATGAAAACTGTGCCGCCACGTTTGTTGGATAGTTATACCTCTGAATTATATATTCAGCCTGACAACTCGGCCAAACGACGACAACATTCACGCCATTAAGCTGGATTAGCCGCCATCTCACATAACGTCTCAAGCCACCGATTCTGTGAGTCACGAAGGCTCCAGCCCGGGAGACGAACCCGATCTATCGTGACCAACCCCTTCGTGGACGATTTCATGTCTAGGCCAGGTCATCACTTGTCCACCTCGCAGCTTACGTCAGTCGGCGGCAACGTCGATAAACAGTGCTCGGTGTGGCAAACGACTAGCTGACACCCTTAGTATATGACCTAACCAAAAAAGTCTGTGCAAATGTAAGGACTGAACGGAAGAACTCGTTTGATAATCAGTGCCGAACGCCCCCTTCCTAACCTCCTTGTTGCGAATGACCGCAGACATCGGTAGTCAAACACTTGACGGTTCACGTCTTCTACCCTGAGCCACCGGATACGAGCGATTGAACACAGACACCGGTGGTCAACCACTTGAAGACGGTTCACGTCCTCTACCCTGAGCGGCAAGGTTTCGCTACGGTAAAGTAATACAGCTCTCACTGTTGTCTGATATACGCGACCCTTAAGCTTCAGGGAAATACCTCTCTGTAGCCATAAGTGCCTCAGATTAGGAAACACCGCCCTATTCTTGGAAATACGCGCCTCTATTTTATTCCCTACACCTCCGCCGCCGCCGATGATGCAGCTTCCCAGGTATACAAATCGGTCAACAACCTCCATGACTTCATTATCTAACATTAATTCTACGTGACTACAGCAATCTTGCATAAGTACTTTGCATTTTGAAGCTGCAAAGCGCATTCCGAAGTGCTTAGCAGAACGCGAAATAGCGTTGTTTGTACCACCTGGAAGTTGTCAAACAGCAACAGCATAATCAAGATCAGCCAGTCTTTCACTAGGTAGGAGGTCCACACCGGCATCATTCGAGTGCCGCAGACAGTCCTCTATGACGAAGTTGAACAAAAATGGTGAAAGCGAACAGCCTTGACGTACGCCGCTCCTGGTGCTGAAACTGTCAGATAATTCACCTTAAACCCTAACCTGAGCCGAAGTGTAGGAATAAAGTGCTGACAATATGTTCACATATTCAGTCGGCACACCCCTGTGTTTAAGTCACTCTAAAAGCGTGGATTGATCCACCGAATCGAACGCACCCTTATAGTCGAGGAATATGGCGACTGTTGGCCGGCGGTATACATGATGCCACTCCAGAATTTGACGAAGAGTAAAAATATGATCTATACATCCCCGGCCAGGACGAAACCCTGCCTGTTCTTCTCTAATGCTTACCTCACGAGCTGTAGTGATTCAACGAAGTATAGTGGATGCTAGAACCCTTGAAATGACTGGGGTCAAACTAATCCCCCTATGGTTTTCACAAAAGCCCCGGGCCCCCTTTTTAAATATGAGAACTATTATCGAGTGACCCCAGCACGGAAGGACGGTCTACGTCGTCCTTACAAGTTGAAACAGCTAAGTTGAAGCCTCTACTAACATCTCTCCACCCTCTTTGAAGAATGACGGCACGATATCAGCTGGACCAGCAGCCCTATTACGATTGCGAGCCGAGATGCAATTTCGAACCTCAGTCTCAATGGGTGGTTTCAAATCTACCGACCAGGGTGCTACGTCACAAGTTTGTGGCAGCAACACAAAGGAAGCAGGAGGCCAGCTAGTTAATGTTTTTATATTTAATGTATTGTGATTAGCCTGATGATCAAACACAGAAAACAAGTCTTGTTCGCTACTTTGTCGTTCTCATGACTTCAATGGGTATATTCGGACGAATCACAGTTGGCGACTCACCATTAGGCGAAATGGTTGTAATGCATACGAATATGTGGTTCCTACTGATAAAGAAAGAAAACCTATTTCAGTGCCGAAAACAACAACGGGCAGACGAACCCACATGTGGGAATTAGTATGATGAGACATGCATCGCAAAAAAAGAATTCTGGTCAATATTGATTGGAAGTGAGCCAAGGAGTCGTCCATTCGACACAGACAAGCGGATATAATTTACGACTAGCAGACGGTCCATTAGTATTGCGTCGGTAGAAAACCCTAACTCACGCTACGTAAGATGACGTGGGGAGCCAGCAACGGTTAATGTGAGCGTAATATACAACGGATGAGACGCTATTACAATGCATTATGGCACGTAATCATTCTTCCGGAGTACAAGCTCGTGTTCAATCATTTTTACGCCCGGTAAGAAATACGCACTACACTACTGTTGTGAGCCAAGAACGCGGATGGGACAGATTGTTTATTCGGAAAATCAACATGACGTATATGCTTTAACGCCACGATAAACAAACTTATCTACACATAACTACACGGTTGCCAATGCCGAGCGGATATACGGAAAACAGCATGTGGTGCCACAGTGCACCCCAATGTTGCTTTTGAATTTCCTCCGGTTATTTCAATGCCTAAATATGTTCTTCTGCTTGACTACTGAGTAGTAGTGAGAGTAGCGCGGCGTGACGGTTCATCCTCATTACACTTCTCCAATCGTGAAGATAGTTCCAGCTGCGGTATAAGTATTTCAAACTCTCTTCGTTCTCTTAATAACCTCTGTGCCTGCCTCGACGGTTCGCATTTTCATGAGGGTGTCACCATTTACAAAGTCCGCTTCAGGGAACTCGATGCCAATTCTTTTCTTCCCCAATCAAATATACTTGGCTACGCAGTTCTTCCACTATACACGGTCCCCCCACACTGCCAGAGACTTTTTAGGTCCGGGTACTGTTGCGCCACAAATTCGCTGGTCTCTGTACTTAACCTTCGAACCAGGTTCGAACAGAGTACATCGACTAGATATTTCTGCAGCTGGTTGCAATTTGACAACCTCTTGTGTACTTATCAGGTTATGATTGGCCAATGTCCGATCCTCTGCTATTTCACGCGCACTCATCCGTCGATCTCCTTATATGCCAGTTTCCTGATCAACTGGTAGGCTTGGCGCGAGCCCATGAACTAGCTCGAACAACGATCTCTTCATTGTTCCCTGTGGCAAAGAACATTGAACTGAAAGAATCAATGTTAACATTTCCTTCCAGCCTTTTTTTGCCGTTAGCCAGTCCTTGATTGTGCAACTGTTTCTTTATGTCAATTCATTTGACTGAAGGTGATGTGTTGCGTGAACTTTCTCCATTTTCAGCAGTTCCAGATAGGTCCGAAACCCTTCAATTTTGAAGCATGGGCCTTGGTCAATCAATATGTCTCGCGGTATTCTGTGATCTGCAACGATGTGTTCCATTGCAGCCCAGCATACATTACATGCACGTTGATCCTGTATAGCGGTTGTATCGATCCATTCTATGAAATGCTCAGTCAGGACTACGACGTACTGGTTCCCGTAAGCGGTTACTGGAAATAGGCCTATCACGTCCACTGATCATAATTTCCCAGTTTCGTTGACCGGAATTGGGTGAGTGGGATATTGATTCGAATGGTTAGTGCCCATCAGCAACTGTTGTTGGCACGCCAGAACTTAATTGTTGGTACCATCATCCATTTCTCGTCAGTACGTCTCCTGTTTCAGCATTTCATAAGTTCCATGACATCCTGTGAGTCAGCTGATGACAATCCTTCACAACTGTCGCTCTCAGCTTTGCCACTATTACCAGTACGCTTATTACGTCTCACAGTTGGCACGTTAAAATCTCGGCACTATCCAATAAAAAGTCTGACCAATACACTCTGGAAACTTTTATATCTGGATGTTTCCCACCTTCCCGTGTTTGTTCACCTGACAGATTGGTCAACCACTTCCTGGATAGTTGTATCTATTCCATATGCTGTCTTTCATCTTCCGGGATCGTTCTCCAATTCGATACTGCCAACTCAGACAGCGTTCATTTGGACCCAATTTGCGTTGCGTTCGGGAAAGCCAACCGGGAGCAGGTTTTCAGATAAATGACAAACTGTGAGGTCATACTTTTGTAACCGTAACGCCCAACCAGCCAGTTTTCCACGGTCATTCGCTGACAATTCACTTTAATGGACTGTGGTCGGTTTCTACATGAAAAGGTCGGTCCAGCAAGTATGGCTTCCATTTTTTCGAGGCCTAAATCATCGCCAAACACTCCCTTCCTGTCGTTGAATAGTTTTGTCCAGCGGAAGTGATAGCCCGACTGACAAATTCAACACCGCCCTCCTGTTTCAGTACGGTTCCGAGACTTCCGTTACTTGCATCTGTTGCGACAATGAAACTCTGCCCAGTCACCGGCAATCACAGAGTCAGCTGTCCTTTCTTCATCAATCGCTGAACTTCGACAAACGTTTGGTTGGCTCTTTGTGATCAGCAAAACAGGAAATTCTTCAATATTTCCTATAATAGGCTCGAGAGGTCATGCATCTTTTTGAGGAAACGGCTGTAAAACCCAACGCGATCAAGAAACTGTCGTATGGACGCTGGCACCGAAGTAGCTTCAATCAGCAGCTTTTCAAGTTGTGGTTGGACATCGCTCTGGCCGACCTAGTGACCAAGTAATACCACTGTTTGCTTCATCAGTTGCGACCTTGGACTACCAATCCGTAGGCTGCCTTGTTCAATCTTTTGCAACACGGTCGGAACACGTATCGAATGTTCTGCCTAACTGGCGCTGTAGGTGACGATATCATCTCCACAAACAACAGTGCTGCGTAATCCGTCCAGCAACTTAAATACCAATCGACTAAAAGTAGAAAGGGCACTCGATAGTCCAAACGACATGTCTGAAGCGACATTTATTCTTATTCAACAGTGAAAACTCTTTTATCCCGATCCGATTGCCGGATTAAATCCTGTCCATAATCAGGTCGCAAGTTCAACACTGTTAATATCCTGGCTTTCTGTGGCTTATCAAAAACTTCTAACACCGTTGTGATGCCTACGCCCTTACTTTAATCTCGGTGGGTCATCTGATGTCGACACACAAGAAGTCTTACATGCACGTTGGATCTCTAAACCATTGATAGATGAAATTGTAAAGAAACGGTTCTCATCTAACAGAATGTATAATGCTTCTGTTGCTTATAAACTGCTCCAGTAAATAGTAACAGGATTGAGGAGAACTTTCGGAACCTCACAATTCAGACTTACAACGGGCGGCTACAGTCTGCATATAGTTGATCGAGTTCAATCGCGAACAATACTTCATGCCCAGACTTCGAGCTCCCTATGTTTACAAGTAAAGTTGACTGGATAACATCGTGTTTCATGTGAAACATCTCCTTCTATTTGGATAGTACTGTCAAACAGAAAATAGCTTGCAACTTCGCTGAGTGTAACCAATGTCAGGATATTAATGGACAAATGGCAAACCATAGCTCTCTACTAGTAGTGGAAGTTATAGCATATCAGACCTTTTCTATATTCAACTTCAGATATTCACTTAAATCGACAAAAAAATTGGACCAGCAATAAAGCATGTAATGTCTACGAAACGTAGCTTAAACGCAATACTGATTGAAATGAAGAGAAATGAAGCCATCGTTGAAATCGTCTATAAACATGTAGAAAACAAACAGTTCATTGTACAACGAGTTCGGGGAGAGGCAAATAAAGAGGCAGTCATCAGTTTTACATGGCAGAAATGCAGTGGTTCAAACGATGCACCATGACACGAATGATATGCTCCAGTTTTGGATTGGTCGCACAACTGACGGACTAGAACCAAATGAGAAAACAAAGAAACCATCATACACTTGCGTAAACGGACGTGAATAGCACTAGTAATTAAGGTGCTGAAACAGATTCAACCACAGGAAAGCTGTCACGCAACATTCTCAGTTCTAATGCAATGCTCGCAGTGGTTCACATCCCTAAGATGACCATTGTAACAGTGATTGTCCGTTATCAAGTCCAGATAATTTCTTAATACAATACTAAAGCAAACCACATTACTCTTTATTATAATGGCGTGTATATATAGTAGGATTTGACACAACCTAGAAGATGCAAGGCAAACATTATGCATCCCCAACATAAAAAAAAACCAACCATAAGTGACACCACACAACGAG
>LUCH01007005.1:5084-19839 GCA_013368495.1 Paragonimus heterotremus
TACTTCGACAGACTTTTACCGATGTATTGAGTCCGACAGCGCACAAGCGACTGTTCACTGGGATCCAGTCGATCAAGCATTATTCCGCTCTGGAACTCAGTGCGATTCCCACTCCAGCTTGACTGCGAGATTCAGCTTCGGCGTCACCAGAAACCTTGGGAGAAAAGCGCTCGAATCGACAGTTATCTAGAGGTGAGCTCAAGTGAATAACTGCTAGAATCGTGGACGCAAAGCTCCGTTACACAGTATACTTGGAGCCCTAGAACTGAGAGGGTGCAAGCAAGAGCAGCTTGCTGACCGACTTGTCGGAGGGTGCGGACATTAAAGGCGCCAATGTTCGCCAGTTGTCTTGGCCTCAGAAAACAATTATCGCTCGAAGGCATACAGAAAGCAGAAGGAATGGGGGTTAAAACAGTGGGAGAATGTCGAGATCGGTGAGTAATGTCACTATCGAGAGAACGATAGCTTCTGATACTTCCTGGTCGTTTATGCCGCGGAAGGGGCTTGACTTGAGGGACCCCACTCCGAGTCTCTGACTCAAAAGTCTGATCTGCGAGACAACAGGATATAGGGTTTTCTTGGGGGACCCCACCCGGAGCCAATGACTCAAGAGTCCGATTTACTTGGCAGTGATTGGCTTGTCTAGCCCGATGGCGCAGTGAATAAGACATTAATGTTTGTTCTAAGCACTGCTGCGTGCAGTGGATGTACTCGAAGCTATATCAGGCTACATCATGGGAGATACCGAATGTTTTTCGACCGTATTGGATAATACGTCAGCGGTCACGGTCAACCGTTGGGCGATTGGATTGCTCTTTGTTTGAGGGTATCTTTCCAACCCCCTTCTTCCTGATACGGAAGACAGCAGTGCCGCAACTATAAAAATAGTTGTTGTATGCTCATAGGATTGTGCCTCACTACCTAAGCACTCCTACGCGGTCAGTAGTGAGATATACAATCATATGAATGCAACTGCTTCTCGTCTGACTGTTCTCCTTCGACCTGTCTGATAAGGTTGCATCTGGAATGACCGGAGTTCTAGTCAGCATAGCTCGCCGAGTCAAAACAGCACACAAACTCAACCACGTCGTCAAGGTAGCATGCGTAAGAGTACGGGTACCAGCTCAAACAGCATACTGCTGAAAACGAATGACTACGAATATTCCTATCTCCGAATATTAGTTAGCAGCTGTGGAGCGATACTTCGTTAAGTTCGGTTTTCCTATCGTTACAAACAGTTGATTTAACCCTCCGGTTGGTTCCACGACTTTTGGCAACAATTTGCTGACAATCCTCTGCTAACAATTCCGTTCGTAGTGAACGAAACTAGCGATGTCCATGGCACTACATCCTTAACAGCGCACAAGGTTAATGCCTCGGAGAAGTTCACAAACGTTTCATCAAAATCACGGTCACGTGATCTGATCGGTAGACAGAGTGGATGAAAAACATTACAATAAATGAATAAAAATAAAGCCTGATTGCTGGACGACTTTGAGATTAAAGATGATACGGTTGGAGGTAACAACCCAGAACGCTGAGTCCTTGGTAGGATGGACTTCCCAGCTACGTACGTTTGTCCCAACTACCTTTTGTAATCGGTAGTCATCGGACGAAATATCTTACGCAGTATCTGGCTAAATCTGCAAGTCGATATTAGAATCAAATCAATAACCAACGGTGTTTAAACGACGGATAATTCTGTGATGTGCTGATATTTGAATATCTGTGGTTATCCAATCACTTGCTATTTCCAAGCAGGTTGTGTTAAGATTCATTCGAAGGAGTTAGTGAACATCTCCAGAAATGGATCACTGAAGGTCTCAGCAAACCGATCTCAAAGACCAATATCGGCCAGCAAATTACAACGCTTGGCTCCTTTACAACGGTCTACCAACCGGTGCCTCGTGAAATGGATCCATCCTGGACGTACAACATGTGACACAAACAAATAAAATTCACACAAGAATGAAAAGTGTAAGTGCTTCACTTGTTCCCACAGCTTTGGACGCTACCTGAAAAACAGTGAGAGCGCGTCTTTCATTGAAAGCGAAGTCTCCATCGAATTAGACCCAAAAACAATTAGAGTAAGCTCTCTACCTTTCTCGGACAACATTCTGAAAATAACTCGAACCTGACAATCACACGTTGCAGAAAATATGTGCTGACACATCACTCTCCGTTGGACAATATCCCCTATGCAGAGTATAAGGCCGTCAACATCCAGTGCCACCTAAGTGATGTAAAAGGCACACGAAATTCGATTATCTGTTGCAATTATAGATGCAAATTACAATGGTCGGGAACGGCTGTCTGCGATACTAACTTGCCAGCATTCTGGGAGCAATTCGACTGATGATATGAGTCCAGAAAATTGCACCGAAAAGCTAAAAACATAAAAGGCAAAAAAACTTACTACACATTCAGATGATCCGGTTGGGATATCATAAACACCAAAGAATCCGGCATTGTGACTGAACAAGAGAACAAGAGTGAAATGAAATAAGTACAGGAACAACCGGTGCACATACGTGAAACAACTAAAATACCAAAAAGTATGATTTCTATATGGATGTCGAGATTCTGGACGATGAAGATCGTGGTTTGGGATGACATCATACCTGATGAGAATTGAGTCGTACGCAAAATGTCGTGCGTCTACAGAATCCAGTTCGACTGGCGCATGAAGCACGCAAACACGTGTGCACATTAACAGGGCGGGCACAAAGCGCATCAACTGAAAATGCAGATCCGCCCGCTGATTCAGCTGGAGCATGAAGCACCTACGTCGACGGCACAGTCCCATAAAAACGATCGATGCGACTAATTTTGACCACAGCCAAATCGAGAGAGGGCAGTACTACTGATTATCAGGTAATTTACAGGCCAGCCGAGAACACTCACATGGGTCGGTGGCGGGTGACACAAAATCTACATGACTAAATTGCCACCAAACGTGTCGTCTGAATCGTTAACCAATTACATTGCAGTCTTACGAGATCGTTGGCAAACAGCTTTCCCAGGTTGGCGGTCTGTCAGTCGTATTAGTACGCAAGTGCATGGTCACAGTCAGTGGGCCACATGGCCATCACAATTGATCTTAAGTCCGCCGGCGAATTTGACGTATTTCAAACGGCCGCATAGGTCACACGTGGTTCCTGTGAAAGCAACTGCAATGTTACATTTTTGAACTACGATTTGACGATCAGCTGGAGATGATACTGGTTTACATAGACCTTCGCTAATATGTCATATGGTTTTAGGACTTCGGAATACTTACACTAGATGATATGTGTGTACGTGTAACGTGAGCCATTTATGGTGACAATGGAGAGGGCATCATGCAATTTCAGGCAAAATGAGGGTGTGTGTTGCTAACCATGTACGCCTGAGGAAACTAGTGAACAAGAATATGATTGACGGATGAACAACAGCTAACGCTCTTGTATGTGCACCCCACTAACAGACTTCTTGTTGCAACGAACTTCATATTTCCCCCGAAAGATCTGTTAACAGTCTCTGGATTTTCAAAGCATATCAACAGTGGAAAGCAACCTCAGAAAAAGTTGCACCTTTCAAGATTCCACATAAATCAAGCCTTCCAAAACATAGAACAAAAAAATAAACAGCAAAATGATAGAGCAAAATTTAAAAATTTACGCCATTTTCCCAAAAACTCGAATGGGGTATAAAAATATTAATCGGTAGACTGAAATAGATGAGACATAAGTGATGTGTCTAGAAAGGGTGAAAGTGGCTCACGTTCCTTCACGGAGATCCGGTGACCACGACGCTTTGGCCAATTTGGCCACCATTTCCATCCTATTTCAGATTTTTCAATGGGTCTGATGCTGGTAAGACCAAACATTGGTCCACCAATTCGATGGAGATCACTGGGGTTGGCAGTTTTCAAAAACCTTCCTGACTCATTAAGAGCTGTCCAGAGGTAAATACGTCACCTAGCGACCTCAACCACTGTCAGTCGTGGACAGAGATTAACCACAAAGACGTCAGTTGCCAGTGGCACGGTTGTTTTCAAAATTTTAAGTCAGCACAGAGCACCCGTTTTGATTCCCATCAATCAATGCAACGTGGCATGTTCGTTTTGTGCTCTGGGGGCAGGAAACTTATTCACTCCGCACAAACGGACTTAAATAAACTAGCAGAGACGAAGGCGCGCTGCACCTACTACACTGCACTTGCTTCTGGTATAGGACACCACACAACGGACAACACTGAGGTACATTGGGTAAGTAATGCTGTTGTGACCGCAAAGGGTACTTGGCTTGCAAATTCATTTATTACACGAACTCCCGTACACGTTATGTTGAACATGGGACCACGAATACATACACTCACTCGCACGGCTGACGTGCAGTCACACACATTGGGTGTCAGTACGTTGTCATTCGCCCTGCTGGCACTTCCCCCATAGCGCGTAAATACTATTCCGATAGTTGTTTCTGGTCCGTCGTCTCCCTGGCGTTGAGACTTGTCCTTTTGTTCCTGAAGTCGCTTGTGAATAGCATACTACTCACGAGCGAAACTGCCCGTTTACAACAATGCGTAAGTGTGCTGTTACTTCGTGTGTGGTATTACTGTTCGCTTACCTGCCAACCGCTGGGTTTCTGTGCGATCACTCGCACGGAACACTTCATCACTAGCGGTTATGATTAAATCTAGCTTAGAAATCCGGAATCAACTATGACAGGACCGCGGGGCCTGGTGGATACAACAAGCCACTCAAATGGAACAAGCTGCTCCTACTAGACCCTCTTGAAATTTTGCCCATATCATTCGAACCGCGGTAACAAGAAGTCAGGTATGAGCAAGGCACCTTGTGATGCATGTGACGAGCAGGCCATCCAGGAAGAGAAAGTGTAATAGTTCTTTTCGGAAGGGGCCGACTGCAAAGTCTATGGGACTGCGACAGCAGCGATCGATTGTGGGTGATCTATATGAAAACCAAAATTCCACATTACTCATCAGTAAAAAGATTGTTCTACGGTGATGAACGTACAGGCCGATTGCGCAACAGAGGCAACAGGGCTACAAAATATCAACGTTCCCAATAGAAAAGCTTTGCCGACATCGTCAACTAAATGAATCAGAAAAACTCCTCATTAACAGTGAAACCAACACACTGTTATTTGCCGTAAGGATCACTTTTAGGCCAGTTTCGTCTTACTCACCCAGTGTAGAGATGAGTACCGGAGCCATCAAAACAGACTGCGAAGGTTTTTGAAATGCCACGTTGATTGTGTGATTGTCCGATTAAGGATACTTCGTTTCCACCAGAAACATCATCCAACGAGGACAAATAGACTACACAAAATAAAGAGGTAGGAAAAGTAGAACACTACAGGTTACAGTGCTGAAACCAGCAAGTGGTAGAAGCACCTCCCAAGTGTAGTAAATTGGGAAGATGTGAAAAACAATCATCAGTGGAGATTTTCCTATATCAGAGGCTTATTATAAGTTTGCAGGGGATACTTCAACTTCCTGGATGACTACGTTTAGTTAGCAACACTCCTAAGGGCCATCAACGGTAAGAAGCTTTTCAACCTGAAAGCCACCTGTCACATTAAGTACTATATTCAAGTACATTCAGTGATTTCCGATCACCCTTCTAGGTTTCCGAAAAACGACGTGCCGAACAGCTACATGTATGCTATTTTGCTCAATTCGTAAACCGCCTACTGTTGAAGAACAATCAGGCATATTTTATAAAATATATCCGTTATTCCGTTTCCTGACAAGAGTGTTATTGTCTAACCAGTGGATCTACCTTAGCAAGTGTGATGTGGGTGTACGCTGACCAAGTGTTGGTTTGTGAAGTGACTGCCAACGTACTGATGAATGGGCGAGTGCGTACACACGTATGACCAAGTGAAGTGAGTATTGACTGAATTTCGTTACAAGGCCCCAAACAATGTAAAGGGTCTCGGTGATTATCAATGAAGTAAGCCGATGAGGCATTAAAAAAAACCACCTCCATCCCCGGCTATGTATACGCTATTCACAGTGGATTCCATAGTTCTCCGATGAAAACCATTCGCTGAACTGCAAAGAGCTATCCTCATGAGCAAAAGCCATTGAGGTCCTTCGGTATACTAAAGTAAAACTGAAGCCAATGGCGATTATCGCAAATAGTGATGAACCTTTAGTAAAACCAGACGTCTCTGACGTAACCATTGCTACGTCCAGTAGTCAAAACGGCCAATCGGTGACGGTCCTATAAAGAACCTTGTCACCAACCGAACGGTGTCACTCAGTTGAGGAAAAGAAGGCGTACGTCACAGTCGAGGCCGTTAGAAATTGAAGACACTATTTCAACACGTGTCATTTCGAACTGATAAATGACCACAAATAAGTCACCTTTATGAATGACAACTGGCACGATAGTAGAGGCAAGAGTGATACAACTCTGTGATTGAGTATTGAGCTGTATTGTTTTCAGTACATTGCGGGTTACTGTCGTGAATCGGACGGTCATGCATGCATCACCTCGTCTCGTAGATTTTCCATTTCCGTCGATAGGTGCTCCGACCTAAAGCAGCCGCACAACTCATTGTCAATCCTGTATCACTCTGGTGCTGCACGTCGTATGCTCGGGAGAGATATCGTTTAGTTGAGGTCAAACTAGCTATGCATATGCTTAAAGCAAACCACGTTTCCCTAAGTCGATAAACGCCAATCCAATTGAAGTTACACAGCCATCAAGACAGCTTGATGGTGACTCAAGCAGACTAGCACCTTCGGGTTCTCAAAAATGAAACTCACTATGATCTACGATTATTGGTCTTCCGTTCTTGTGTGTGCAAACATGAGAGTATTTACCTGCCGTTTTCATAAACTGTTCACAACGTTTGGTCTCCATGCAACCAGTACGCCAAAAGTTTCAAATTCCCAGCAATCAAGTTGAAACATTTCTTGCATCACCACCAGTAAGACTACTGGTTACAACCACCAGCCGGATTATGTAGTGGAGTAGATGAACGCAACCTTGTAAAGGGCAATTTTTTATGACGCCAAATTCAAAACGCTTGAATCGCAAACAGTTGAAATCTGTGGCTCGTAATGCACACCCATCATATTAGGTCGTTGTTGGTGTACATTCACTCCATCTGAGAGGCTAGTCTCGTACGATCAAAAAGCAATTTGAGACAAGTTGCTTGAGACCTGGTTACCTACATCGGCCTCTATTTTGTAGAAACAGAAAATCCGCGCCCGGCACAGCACAGCCCCATCCCTGTCGTCGAAATCGAGTCATTCGAATGTACCTCATGATACGTTTGTGTTCGTATGCTAGGAGAGAGGGATACGGTTTTTACGAACCCTTTTGATCCAATGAAACAACGAAAGTGTGGATTACGGAAACGATCTTTGAGAGTCTCCCGAGAGAACAACGAACACACCGCTTTCGGAACCGAGAAGTTTAGTCCTGAAGGACCACAACCCTCGAACTAATCTACTACGGTTCAATATAAATCAGAAAAAACATGTAGACGCATTGCAAATTTCACTTGGACACCTAAAACGTTTCCCTACACCGCGAGAGAAATAACGTTTACCTGTCGAATCCAGTGTGCTCCTGTTGCATCAACAAAACCGTGGCGATAATTCAACCACTCGTAACTTTTCAGTTTGAATAAGAAATCATCCATCCATTCAGAAGCATGAACATGGAAATCATACGCCATATCATCATTGATCAAAATCCGTGAAGATGGAGACCCTATATATATATATATATATATATATATATATATATATATATATATGCTGCTACGGAATGACCACATGAAATGGTAAACGTGCCAAAATTTCCCAAACGGACCATACGACCAGTCTTCGTCAAAGGATTGATGACCAAAGTGATTGGCTTTTTCTCTGTCGCACATTAATTCTGTGGATTGTTTTGGGAGCAGTTTCCTCATACCAACGAGCGGGGACGCATCAGTTTTGACAATGTAATTGTCATTATTGCTGCAGATGAACCAGAAAACGCAATATAAACTGGACAGTTCGGGCACCCGTGTATTACTTGGAGGAAGTGTCCGTTACCCAATATGAATAGGTAACAGAGCCGTATCAAACGTTTGCTGGGTGACTCATGTCAGACTCAGCCTTAGAAAGAGTACACGGTTTCGTTTACATGGAACCTCAACCTGCATGAGTCTCGGAAATAGTATTTTTAGTTTGTTGCGCGAACCAATAAACCCCGGTGATAAGAATGGCAACGTAGCGAACAATACTTTTTTTTTCTGTGTTTTATCGTCAGGCTAATTACAATACAATAAATATGAAAACAGTAACTGGGGTGGGTCGGAAAAACGGTCAATAGAAGTTATGGACAGCATGTTTGTTAGCAATTACGCAATCACTGTTCCAAATCCTGGGCTTCATTGATCGTGGGCCAGAGGAGTGTCTGCAAGAACTTTTTCTGAGCGCAGAGGTCAGGGTTGCCCAATCGGATACTAATGGCCTCAGCAACGGTCAACATTCCGAATCCCGCCATTTTTAATCGTCTTCTTGGTGCTAGATAGACAACTTGAAAGGCATCTTTCTTACTGAGAGAATGATCAGAGTCGGTCAGAGAAGCAACAATCGCGCTTAAATCCGTTTAAGTTACACTACTGTTCAGCCGTGTAAGATGACGCTCACACACTCTAGAAGAAAATCGCCGTACAGTATGACCAATGTACGATGCTCGACATGAACAAATAAATGGGTACACACAACAGCTGGTTGTCGAACATAGGAGTTTTCTCTTAGTTGTGACATGATACGGGATGTTGAACGGAAACTGGTATACAATTAAGCGGCTTTCGAGTTCCTTGCGATAATCTCTTTAAAAAGAGACTATTTAGGTTTCAGCCCTACCACCTGCATCGCCTTCTGAATAAAACGCACTGCGCTACCATAATGCATAATCACTTGCTGCAGAAAATCCAGCTCAATATGCAAAGTGTCAGAGGTGCAAATCGTTAACGCTCTAACCGTCAGACATCGCATGAGGTTTCGCTTTTGGTTTAACGGAACGTCAGTTAACAGGATATCTAGAAATGAATAAACTGTCACTCTGTCTCCGTCAGTATACTGTATTCTTAAACAGAATCTGAACATTACTAGTGCAAACCACCAGCAGTTTTTTTCAATTCATCTGCTTGGATGCCCACATGTCTGTTGTAGCATTCGACATAATCGTATAGGTGGTCAATTAACTCTTGTAGCGGCACACTAAGGACTAACGGAGCGAAATCTAATGAGAACATTCTTCGATTGTTTAGGTTTACGTCTTGACTTATGTCGATGAATTGAAATGTGTCCCAGAAATGTTTTGCTAAGTTCAACCTGATGGGTTACAGTAAACCGGCCAGCCATTTGGCCAGATTATAGCATAACATAACTACTATGGGTCTCAAAGGTAAGACTTCCTTTTGTGCAATTTAGAGAGACCGTATAGCCTAGGGGATATTGCTCCAATGTGATGGATGCGCTGGAGAGTGGCTATATCGACTGTCTCCTTTTGTCTCATTCGGCACAAGGTTTTAAATATCGTCTTTTCCATTGCTGTTGTCTTGTCTTCCCCCATATTCATCTTCACCAACTTCGAATTAGCAGCTATAACGTTATTCATTTTGATAACACAACCAATGCTGTTCAATAAAAGGACTCCTGTTCCTTTATGTGACCTAGGAAGCACTCTGCGCTCACTTTTTGCAAATGTTACAATGCATCTGAATGTTGTTTGCTCAAGAGCTGATTAACATGCAGTTTATATTTTAGACACTGAGAGCACGAATTGATCAACATTGACTTCAGTCTTTTTTCGTCTAGGGTTGATGATAGAGTTACACCAGCCAGCTGGTCATACAGATTTTCAAACTGAACTTTTAAATCAAGCTAATTGTATCCCATTGCCCGCGGAACATCGAGGTAACACTAACCAATTTCGGTACAAAAATGCAGCGTACAACGTGTATATCTAGTGTGTGCTCTGTGATGTATGTATGGGACGAAAGAGGACTTGATTTGCAGTGATGCCTGAAATGGACCGCCAGAGTGAACGCCAGTTTTTTCGACCGTTGAGCCAGTACTGGAGGTTGGTTGTGTGATTGAGTTTACCATGTGTTGATGGGTTACCAAATGTCCGTAAGCTTGTAAGTAACTGAGAGATACAGCTTGCCGTGCGTAATGAGCTTATCTTCTACGTGTAAAGGTCACTAACCTTGAGACTCCCTCTATTGGGGTTTTGGTCCGTTACAGGCTGGTACGCGTACAGATCTGCGGTACTGGCTTTATTAGTATAACAACTTTTGTGTTTCACCGCTGTTAATTGCTGTGACTGATGACTGCATGCGAACTGGCATTATCATTCCGTAAAACAAGTTTTCTGATTCCGGTGTTCAAAGTCTTCAATGTCTGAAGGCTCGGATCGTCAACTCCAGAAAACCCTCACCCCGAGATCCAAGAAGAAACGCGCGAAAAAACAAGTTTGCGCACCAAGCCAGAAAAAAAATGCAGGGGTCTTGTATCTATAGTTTGCAAACGGCCTTAGGAAATAAACAAAAGACTGATCATTTTTGCAAAATGCCTCAAGAAAGGTGATTGGTCGACCGGCATCAAATCAGCACACTTGGGAAAATAACCACTTGAGGAAATATCACGTCCAATCCCAATTCTAGACAGGGTTCTGCGGCTATCAGCCACTTTATTCTACAGCGACACCTCGTAGCATGGTGTAACTTTGACCCCTAGAGAGGCGTCCGTCAGGTCCAGTTTGGTAAAGCAGCACTCACAGTTTAACTTGGTGTACAAACCTTTCAGCAAAGGAAATGGCTACCGATAGCCATCCAGCGCAGCGTTGACCAGTGGAGAACTCGGCACAAATTCGCACCTTTCTGTTTGGTTTCCTCAAAATGATTGATGTGGCTCATTCGGAGTGGGTGGCTGGCTGCATGACTTCAGTTTGTTGTAGACGATCTAGTTCCTGGTCGACGACGGCCAGTGAAGCAAAAAAGACTAGTAGTTTGGGTAGAAAACGTCTCACATTGGATCTCGAGTAGAGGGAGGTTTTTGTCATCCTGTAGCAGCCGAGACTATCTTTGAAGATGGCTGCGAACTCTTGTTGGAGGATTTGGACATGCTGGGTGCAGCCTTGGAGTGGTACCTCACAGCGATCATCGAACAGAAACTGTGACACAGCTTGTTTAGCGACTGATCAAAAAGTCGAAAACCACCTATCCATCCGAACCAAGCAGATTCAGGCTCGGGCGGTTGGTCATGCGGCACGCTCCGTCAGACAGCTTCTCCTGAAAAGAGGTCGTACGTCAAGGTTTGCTAATGAGACGCAATGTACTATCGTATGCATTCTGGACTATCTTGCTTGAAGTCTGCGCTGCTGGTTCATTAATGAGCTTCCAGGCACGCTCAGGAAGAAGCGCAATATCAGAGGTCGTATCGAACTGCAATTGCGTACGTGTACTGTTGTTACAGATCGTGGCAAATTTTTGATGGTCGGTAAAGTGAAACTTGAACCTGGTCGAGATGGATGTCGACTTCGCAAAATGTCTCTTGATCGGTCACATAGCCTAACTTGTGTACGGTATGCTTGACAGGGGCGGTATTATCATCACCATCGTCATACATCAGTGGTTCACAGGGACGACATGCTGGACTTACAATGACCTGATGCGTTATCAGTGGCATCGAATGGACAACAGCATGCACGGTGTCGGGTTTGAGGCTCAGCATGCGTTGGTATTCTGATGGGAGTACACGCATCGTGGTCCTGTTTTGTAGGATGAGAAGTCGGATATCTGCCTTATGTGGAGATACGAAGGGGCATTTGAATTTATGCTCCGTCATAAATTTGTGCTTGGACCGATCGAATTCATGGTTGACGGTACTCCAAAACATTGTATAATCTAGCTCTTCACCAGTTTGATACACTAGTATTGTGTGTTGAGTATGGACGATTGCTCCCCGAAGATATTTATCAGCAGCTTCATTGACTTGAATACTTTTACCTGTGACGCTTCGAGCTGAGAGTGTTGATGATGTTGGTGTTGTATGTTTGAATATAGACGTAGTTATCTTTAGTAATCAGGTCCATTGCCCTCCCCTTCTTTTTTCTACTCTCCTGTCATATAGGTTTTTTTCCCTCGTGGTTGTGTGGCAGTTAAGCACCAGTGTGAACCATTGATGTATTGCTGCCTATGATGATGATGATGGTGACTGTTGTTATAAAATCATATTCTTGGCTTGGACTGCGGATAACGTCCTCCTGGATTCGTAATGCCAGACAGCCAAAGTAAGTCCGTTACCAACAGTTGTGTCGGAGAGTAACAACACTTCAAACGAATATCCCGACCAATTGTGCACGACTCACGAATTATGATGCGGTAGGGCAAAACAACAGAGAACACGACAATGGTCTATCAATAGCAGCCCGGACCTTCGGGCTGACAAGAACAGCGAGTGTGGAGCCATATTTATATAAAACCGTGGTCCTCAGTGCCACGTGAAATCGAGAACAATTATTCAAATGAACACGAAGTCTCCATCCCATGAATGACAGGATAAGTCAAATCTGATTCCAAATTTCTGTTCCTATGATTTGGTTTACTCTACCCTTTGCGGTCACAAACCTTGCCAGTTACTACTGCTTGATAAATAATACATTTTTCTCGGTTAAACCTGTACCATTAACATAGGACAACTAAAACCTGTTTCTCAACTTTGATCAGCCTCTGACTGATTCGTCGAGCACCCGACAAGGATCAGACAGGTTTTTATATACGTGCGTCACCCCCAATCCACTGGACGCTGTACACAGCCGACAATCACGGGTATCAAAGCGAAACAGTAATAGCGTGCTTGATAGTAGATACGTATTGAGAAAGCAAACTCACCATTACAAGACAACAGACTATACGCCAAACAACGCTCATCTCGACTAGTGAAAAAACGATATGTTGGAAATCCAAACAGAATATGGCAAACCTCAAGTTCATGGAAACAACGCTCCAGTGAGGGAAGGGATAATTGATTTCTTTTATGAGACGAAAATACTTCTGTGAAGAATCGAACACCCGAATAGTGCCATCTAAAAACTGCACGTCATAACAAGCAGGCATACCATGAGAACCACAAAGAAACTTATCGCCCGTAGAGGTGAATATGCCACAGTAAAAATCATGGCGGCCCTCTAAAGACCACGTGACTTGCGTGGGTAATCCAAAGCTCTGGGCAAAAAGTTGAACGGGTTTGGAATAACCAGAACCTGTAAGAGAAGTCTGATCCATAATTGTGAAACCGAGAATGTTGGTACTTTGGTAAGGGAGTTTGTCAGATGTTCAACCTTCATAGCCTGAATAAGCTTTTTGACGTATTTTCTCTCGTATGTTCCATACGCATACTTATAAGTTCTCTGGTTTTCTTAGTTGAAAAAGGCATACCAGTTTCGACAGATCCAACGTATCGGGTACCCAGTCATGCATAACAACAATGGTTCACAAGGAGCGTACACGAAGTTTAGTACGTAGATGACGAATCTAAAAAGTAGGAAACAAAACATCACCAACGGATCCATTCAAATAAAAAATCATGGAGCGGTCGCGAAATTGTTTTGAAGTTGTTGTATATTAATCTGTGCCAATTTTAACGACGTGTTATCCCAATGCAACACCCGGAATCAATGACAGAACTTGACTCAAAAATATATTGATATTTAAGCAAAATAAGGACCATGGGATAGTCAATTTAGACGGAGATGCGTACGTAGTGGTTAGGTCCTTCCAAGTCCCCTTCTTTTTTCTCTTCTTATACACGGTTTGATTTTTTTTCTCGTGGTTGTGTAGCAGTTAAGCATTAGTGTGAAACACTGATGTAGTACTGCTTATAACGATGTGCAAAAGATGTTGCTAATATGAAATGGCCAAACCAAGTTCCGACAAATATACACAGTGGACAATGTCGCTGAAATAAAAGGTCGCGCAGAAAGACATCAACTTCTCTTATAACTACGTATAACTGATGAGATGATATGAAGCTGCTAAACCGTGCAGGTCGTCGATATCCAAACTTTATGCCCACCCACCACTCCTAAGAAACACAAATCTGGAATGTCGCTTAGGCCTTTCTGGCGAAGACAAATTCTCCCCCACCATAAACTGGCATGCCGAATTGTGATCATTTTAACTCCATCAAAACGGAAGAGTTAAAGATTCTCTTGAACTGATCAGTGACTTAGACAATTGAGTTGATAGGCTCCGTAGACATTCATTCAGTGCTTACGAATGTCCTGCTACACGAGATAATTGGTTATATCTGTGAGCCCATTCAAACCAATGATATTACTTCGCCCCCGCCTACTGACATTATAAGGGAGCTGCATTATTGTACACTGAAAACGTCAATTTCCATTTTCCTGATTGGCGCTACCGCTAATTAAACAAGGTAGCCATGGGAAGTCCACTGTGTTCCCTCTTAACAGACTTGTCCATGTTAAGTACTAAGCAAGAGTTAGACAAAGACAGCAAGATTGTCACATAATAAACACTACACCAATGATACACTAACATCTGTTCCAAACAGACGGCAATGCGGTGCTCAAATAATTTGGAACGGTTAGTTCCCTTCCTAAGTTTTAAAACAGTAATAGGAGGACGAACGTGTAATACTCGGAATTAGGGACTTCGAATAGCCCTAGAAATCGTACTCGGATTGAAACCTCCCACGCAAGTAA
>LUCH01007006.1:16700-29343 GCA_013368495.1 Paragonimus heterotremus
GTGTGTGTGTGTGTGTGTTGATCAAAAGCGGAGATGCCAGGATGTCATCCAGGTGAGTCTTTCGCGTTGTAACGTTGGTTCTAGATGCTGGAAAGATTTGGCGTTTAACCGAACAGTCTGGAGAAATATGATCCAGACGAGCGTCCGCAAGTTCCATGATCAGCAGTTGCGCGACCGTCGACGGAAGCGCACGGTACGCAGCGGAACCATCGGTGTCATGAGTCGTGGTGATATAATTATGTGGTGTGTGGGGCCGCGAATGCGCTAGCTGTTTAGGAGTAGTAGGTCATCAACGTACTCATAGTACACTGTTGGCCAACAGACAACGAGTACGTTAGGGTCAAGCATGTTGTATCAGTTATATTCATTTTCTTCTTGTTCACACCAACCAACGAATGCCGTCGTTTGGAGCTCACTTGCTCCCAGTTTCAGAAACCTGGATGTCTGTGGCCTCCTACCTTTCCTTTTCTTTAGCATTGTTGATATGGTGTGTAATGTTTTGTCAGGTTTCTTCCAGTCGAACATTCCATTTTCATTTTACTCCATATCTTCTCTACAGTGCGTTAACATGATGGAATGCTTCTTGTATAATATTTTCAACACTTTTCTTTCCAGTGTAGATCTTATCACTGCAATCTCTCTGTCTAGTACTTGAGAGATCGGGGTTTCTATTTCCAACTAGCCTATCAATTGGCTAACCAACATTGGTCGACTGGACACAAAGACCTTACGCACACACCTACGGATCTTATTCCTTCCGATTTACACCGGACACGTGGTGTGTGAGTCGAACATCAGGTGGTGCAGCGTAAGCCACGTTTGGTGATGGCTGAGCGCAGGCGTCCTTTGGCTACGGTCACTGTGACAGGTTAATCCGAAGCGGATACCGTCAACCGTGTAAAGAGAGAGAGAAGAAGGATGTGTGGTATTTTACTAGTCTTGCCAGGTAGACAATTAGGATGAATAAACGAGTTATTCGCCGGGGTTTGTCCTTGTCTTATCGGTTTTTGTCACTTCCCGTCGCAATCCGAGGATTGTATGCAAATGTTTGGGGTTTAAAATAGGTGACGGAAAAAAAATTTCAGTGTCGCATATTATCTACATAATAGACAACAACGTTATATCTCAAAATCGGACGGCAACCTTAGTGAATTAAAAACCAAGTTTTTAGCAGAAACAAAGATGAGATTATGGTTGGACATCAATTTTTATCGTTTTCCTGTTAACTAACCACATACATCACCTGGGCCACTGCAATGGTTAAAGGCTTTTCAATTTTGTCGCTGATGTTGAGTATTTCTGCATTCACCAGTTTCCGGATGACTTGATAATAGATTATTAATGCTTTTTCATATAACAAACGACGGGGGGTGAAAAAACCTCGAGCTTCATTGGCTTGGCCACAGTGTGCTCGGATCCTTCGATAAGTAGAGGGTTTATCGACAGAATAGGGGGTGATGTATGGTTAAATGACACCTTAATATGTTCAGTTTCATTAAAGAGTTCGGCAAGACTAGGCATAAAATGTTGGAAATCAGACAGCTAGACAGTCACAGAAAATGCTACCAAACGTGAAAAGAACCACCAAATAGAGGGATACATACACACCCAACATGTGGCTGTTTCTTAAGGCGTTTCGAACTAACAATGCATACCTCAGATCGGTAAGTGACAATGCTCGAAGTCTTTCCCAACAAAATGATTACTCGAGAAGAACTTGCTGACAGCTCAGCTATCAATTAAAAACTAGAGCACAAAAAAGTAAATCAGGCGTTTATATTCCGTGGACGTGTCTCCTTATGTGAGATATATGACATAACCAGCACGTCAAAGCTTGAACAACTTGATAATATGCATCCTGCACTTATTTTGACAAACCACATGCTCACAAATAACTAGCTGATGTGTAGGAGAAACATAACCAAGCAGTATAGATACCTACTCGAAACATATCTTCAGCTTATGACACATGAAAACAGACACGTGAAACTACAGTGCCAAAATCCGAATGACAGACTAGAAAAAAAAGCAATCAGTGTGTAATCACTTACCTCACACAGAGTTTTGTGTTCGTCACAAACTTCTTCCTCCATTCGTTCCAGCTGGGTGACAACCTCTTGGAAAGTGAACAAATCTTCAGCAATTTCGCCATCCTGGTCAAGGAAGAAACAGACGCAAGAAGAAGAAAATCGGATAAAAATGATGTGTCGACGTGTACAGTCGATAGGTCGAAGTGTTTGGAAATGGAACATACTAGATGAAGTTAAAGAAAACGACCTTAGTATTTCGAGACTAAGTGCTCTTTATGTCAAAAGAAATGTTGCAAACAATTTGTGTGGCTGCATAGAGGGGTCAAACTGAAAACTAGTTGTGCGGATCCAACAGCGGGTCTCAAAGTAGCAGTAAACACAAATGGTAACACCAAGTGCCCAAATACAGGGTGCCCAACAACATTAATAGTGAGGCATACTATCGAAAGAAGACAAAAAGATGATCTGTAACGCATTCCCTGTGACTTTTTTGACCAACTGGAAATGCATCTTCCGACCTGTCGAAACATTGGCTATTAAACGATACAAACCACCCCAGTTGTTTAAAACTAAGGTAGATTGACGCTCCGACCACCTTGGTAGTATTTCCAAGTGTACACGTCTGTCTAAATTCTTATACTAAGCACGGTTTCAATGTTACAAATCCATATGCAGTCAGAAGGTAGAGTGTCATTTTAGAGAACGTCACATGTTTTACGTCTTCTCAATTTCTTGGTGAAATACTGACATATATGAGATTGGACTATAATCCGCGAAAACCTATTCACAAGTACATGAAATGACCGTTGCACGTTCACTCAACAGTTCAAACTAGTCAAACTAAAACGGGACAAATAATGCCACATATATATAGGACAAACACTACCATGGACGTTAGCTGGTAGGCGTTAGAGACAGACTGAAAACAGACAATAGCTGGGCAGGACAACGACACTCCTTTGTCAACGGTCTAAAAATTTGTCAAAACAACACCAATCTACATTATGTTTCCACAAAGAATAATTGATATGGGGCGTGTCCTTTGGTTGCGGATTCAAGCATACTGAGCAAATACACAGCCTCAGACTTGACGTTGGTAGACAAGATGAATTTTAAAAATTGGAAACATTAACTTCGTTTTCAAAAAGTCATAAACCTGTCCAAACATTGTTTCAAATCACCTTTATAAGGATGAGATCCAATCATACAAATTCATAGATGTTACAAACTAGTACACAAGTGACATTTTTGTTGTTGTATATATGAAGCTGAGAAATATTTTGATCAAAACTGAGGATAAGTTTTTGATAGTTCATATACGTATGCAGAAGAAATTTGAACTAGATATTTCCGTTACACTTTTCCACGTTTCACAAACCTTCTTCAGTTAGCCAAAACTTCTCTGTAGTTGAAAAACCACACCACAGTTTTGGAAGTCCGTGGGAACCCTAAGATACAGAACTTGGTTGCATAGAAAGAAGTTGAACAATTCGCGATCAAAATCCAGCTGAACATAAAAGCTACGTAATTTCACGGATGGTATTAAGATGCATATTCCTTGTCCGAACGAAAGAAAGTGAAATCCCGAAAAACCTGCAGATAAAATAATATCTGAACATTCTTCAAGCTCTTCAACTAACCACCTCCATTGTATGTTAAATGTCTGTTTATGGAGTGGTGTTTGGTATGAACGAAGTTGGCACATGCCACAAACACTATTTTGTTTCTGTGGCGTTTCATTCACAACTTCCAGATATCTTCGTGGTTACGATGCAGACTATGGCCCACATTGTTGTCGGTTCGAGTCTAGTTGACTCGACCATTGTCAGGTTTCGACCAACAAGATGACACACTTAGATCACATGCGACTAAACATGGCAAAAATGTTGGAGATTCACGTGTGGTATTTTCGTATCCCATTCGAACTAATTGGATTGTAAGATAGTGAAGAAGCTTGAGGTCCCACTTTCAGATTCGATGTCTTCAAGACCGACCGAAGTGAAGCCTCAAATTGTAACTTCCAAGATGATCCATGTGAACGACGCGGTCCCGAGAATAACACACAGGTGAACCAACTGTCAAAGTTAATGTGTTACGTCTGGACGAGCCAATACAACCAAGCTAGGGAACACACACTGATACAAAGGTGTCCGATGGAATAGTTTTAGACAATACTATTGCATAAAAATGGACAGATAAACAAGTCTCAAACTCGGTTAAAAACACATTGCACTCACACCATATTAACAACTTCCAGGTAAACACACTGGTAGGCAAACAATACTCAACGACTATTTATTTTCTATCACTGATGCACCCGTAGTGTTGTGACCGCAAAAGACGTTTGGCCTGGGAATTCATTTATTGCGCAAACTCCCGTATAGGTCGTCAAAAACCAAACCACAAACGCGTACACTCATTTGCACGTCAGACATGCATTCACATACATCGGATGATAATACGTTGTCATTCGTCTTGGTGCAACTTCTGCCATAGCGCGTACACACCAGTCCGATAGTCTATTCTTGTCCATCGTCTTCCTGGCATTCGGAGATTGCTCTTTTATTCCTGAATGTCGCCTGTGGGTAATATACTACTCATGAGTAGTATACTACTCACAACGAAACTGCCTGTCATATAACAATAGTACTGTATATATGCGATAAGAGCACTGTCTGCGGAATGATGTGGGTCTCGAGCGTGGTTTCAGAATAAGGAAGCATACGTACACGCGTGTTCACTATGTTAAACAGGCCTCAGTTGGCTGGGCACACTTGTGAACGTTAGGTCATCGAATGCCGTTCCGTGAAAAGTCTGCGTAAGCTAATTCAAACCGAAAATGGCATCTATGCAATCAGCGCAAGCTGTATAGATTTGAATAATGGGGATTCTGAGGCAAAGCTTAGTATCATAGGACGTTAATTTAGCGTCATCAGGAGCTCAATGAACTAAACTTATCCAGGGTAGCTGACTCTACCGAAAATACCAGGTAGAATAGTCAGTCGAATTTAGTTTGTAAACTGTGCTGCTTTTAATTCCATGTTAACCCTTCGTTGGATCACTGTCCACAAGCCATCCAAAGGATAAGTTGGGTAAACGAGGGAAGCGTGTGTACAAAACCAGATGAGCAACAAGCCTTACAAACTGTGGTGCTAAACGTACATTCGCTGATCGGAGCAGGGCTAAATCGTCGTCTTCAGAAACTCCCGTTTGTGTAGCTGGCCAATTACCCGCTTGGCCAGCCAGATTCGCATAAGGAGCACGCGATGAGGGTTGAACCAAAGTGGTATTGGACACACCGTTCATGTCACCGTAACCACCGGTATCGGGTGTCGGCCGAGCGGTAGCCGTACCGTTTCGTGTGGGGACGGGAGCAAGGTCAGTGTTGCTACCACCTAGAACATAGGAAAAACCGACTGAGTAAAGGTGAGAGAGATGCGAGTAACGGAGCAAACTAACAAACGAATGAGTACAGTTCGCGGTCATTTCATCGCAATCACGATGATATTCATAAGCAGCCGATCAAACGATCGACAAAAATGATACAAAGTTATATCTGTAACTCACAAGTATGAGCATGGAATTCGGCAAAACCAAAGCAACCAGTGTAACGAGTCCGGTCAAAGGACACTGTTTATCGGATGAACCGTTTGCGTTAACGGACGCCATAACGCGCTTTGGAAATACTTTTTAAAAAATTTCAATCTATGATAGTAAAATGATCCACTTCAGTCACATACTATCCGCAACAGCGTTCCATTCAAAATTACTACCCGAACAAACAATGAATGCCTAAAAACAATGATTGCATGATTCGTATGCTCAACTGATCAAACTACTATGCTTCTACACAAATCGACCGCCGACCTGTTAATCACAGTCAGCGCAAGCATGCATCTTTCACTCATACCTCTCGTCTATCTCGATAGTCCAACGTCTACACAACCAATTCATCGTCATTGAAAGTCCTCAACAGTTCTACTTTCAACAAAACAAAGTCATACTTTTGCGTACCTTCCGAGGGATATATATATATATATATATATATATATATATATATGCTATGACCAACCTGACAGTCAAATCAACTTTGTGGTAGCACGTGAAAGAGGATTACGTCAAATCATTCAGAACTACTAATAATAATCAAGGGACAGAAATCGTGAGAACTACGGAGCTTCCCCCATCCGATCGAAAGGTGTAATTACAATCGATGTATTTCATGAGATGAGGGCCTTGATTACGTAGAAATTTTTGGCCAGCAGCACTGATAACAGTCACAATCCGGTATCGTTGGTCGCTCATCACTAGTCACGGTAAAATCACTAGACCACATTCCTCACATCCTGAGGAGAGATAAGAGTGTCAGTATGCGATTGGGAGTGATAATGATCTTACTATTCAATCAAGATGGACGAACTGAAACATCGTTTTCAACTTCGAACATGCAACATTGAGGAACAGATTAACGGTTGTGTCTTTGTCAGGCTTGGGTCACCTAGCATGTAACGTGCCAACAGGTTCCAGAATGCAAATACTTCAGAAACCTACGCATAGTGTAAAATCCTCTGAAATCATATCAGACAAGAAAGGAAGATACGAAAGGTAAAACACGGATACCATCTAGAGAACCGTCATACAAGTAATACGAGGAAGGATTATATTGCGAAGTTTACTTCACTAAAGTAAAGTGAAGACGGATTCATTTTGTAGACGTACCAGAGGATATACCACCCGGGCCAAGTTCTTTCACTCTGAAAAGCAAGATCAGGAGCATGTATAAGACAGGTGAGATACTGAAAATAAGTTGACGTGAAAATCATGGTTGAAGGAAAAAAGAACCCGCGAAATATGTAAAGCAATCCAAGATTCGTGAACAATGTGAGCAGAGAAGGTGAGGCAATAAAATCTCGTGTGGTGGTCATTAGTGTGCACTGAGACAACCACAACTATCGAAAGTAAATGTTCTCACATGTCCATTGCTAGCTGTGCATCAGAGGTCGGGTAACATCGAGAATTACGCAAACTAAATAATGCTTGAAGAATTGATGGATTCCTGTGCCTTAGGATGAAGGAACACGTCCCCAAATATATCGAAGGACTAATGTGTGCAAAACCGGTCTTTCGATTTCGTTATTCAGACGCTTGAAGTGCCATTTCCATTCAAAATGAGAAATCAAGTTGCCTCCAGCATGCTTCAATACACGTCTCCAGAATTTCCCAGGGACTGGTGAACGGAGAAAATATCTGTGAACAGCAACACAAGCAATCAGGTTAAAAACAGACCGGTCTGAATGTTACTTCTATCCAGCACGACCTCCATGTCCTCCATAATGCGACTAATTGGCTGGGAAGTTAATGTGTAGGGTTCACGGTTTTCGGCAACTCAGTTCACGCTAAGATGATAACAATCCTGATGGAATCGAAGAAAATGTCGCAGTTGTCGGAAACAAGAAAATTGCACTCTTGATAGAATGATGAATTTGAGGCATTTTATCACAGTATTACTGATCCTATCTTTTTTATTTTGATAATAGTTTATCAAAGTTTGCAATGATCTTACGTGTGAAACACAAGCGATCCCCTCATTCGAACAAGAAAACCATCATCATCATCATCATATCATAATAGCCATGAGCCTGACCAAAAGGTACTGTGGCTCGGGCCGTCGCTCACCTCAACAGTGACAAGGAATATCTTAGAAGAAAACGTTATTAAGAAGGTTGAAAATTATTAAAAGAAGACTAAGAGGATGAACTAGAAATGGTGTGGATACAGGTACGCCATTGACAGGAAAACCACACTACACTGAAATCAATTATTTGGCCAGTAGGCTGCAAAAATCGACAGACACTCTGAAATCAACCTGAAAATTATTTGTAACAACACAACACGAACAGAGAAGCGATCTAGCAAACGTACCGGTCCGCGTAACGTAATGTGTTCAACGTGTGTTCACAACTAGTCATACCGGGTGAAATCATGGCGATCATACACGTCCGAGATCGATCGCCAATAAACGAATCGCGCAATACTTGGGTCAGTTTGCTTGCTCGGAATGGCAAATGTGCACCCTTTCGACCAAGCGCCCGAATACATTCCTGAGCAAAAGATAAACGGAGAGAGTCGGAAAAGAATTGAAGACGTTCATTATGACGGCCATGCAAAACCAAAATAGCCACTGACTAGCGGGTTTGTCAGTTAACACGATAGTGAAGCACAATTACAAGAACAGGAGAAGAAAGGTGGGTCAACCTGAATAGCACGAAGCGGACGCTACGTTGATATTGCAAGAGGGTTAGGGGGATCTGGCCGAATAAAAGAACAGTGCATTCATTCTTACAGTCGCTTGTCTACGTAAGGAGTGCAAGAATAATGAAGAAAAACGGTAGGCAAACGATAAGCTGATGGCAACACAACTTCTATGTGAACTCCATACACACTATTAAGCTAACTGATATAAGTGATAGACATCGCATCAGAAACGCTCAACAGAGTTTCGAAGTAGTTGGCTTACAAGATCCCTAGCGGCAACATTACCAGATTATAACACAGATTAATGATGCCGAAAACACCCAAGGAACCTGAAAAAAATTCCTCTTGACGTCATACATTTGCAAAGTAGCATGGCGATAATATTTGGATATCAACTGAGTTCAGCATACTCAATTGGAAAAGGGATGTTCTATGACTCCAACAGGAATGAAAACTGACAAGCGAAAGTAGAATTTCCAAGTAATATATTTTACTGCTTTATTGAAGTCAATTCTAACATGCAAAATTGTGACAAAACTACCACCGAGGAGAACAGAATTTCTAGAGCAAGAAAATAGAAATAAGTCAGATTTCTGTATTTTGAATAACGAACGTAGTGTTGGGGAATATTGCCCAACTATTATGGATTGAAGCGAAATGAATTTTACAAGATAGTATACAAAAACCCGGCGTTACATGACTAGGCAGATATCATAGGATGTTGTTCTGTGAGGAGTTGAGACGGAAATATGTTTGACGTAAACGGAATGCCAGTTAGAAAAGACACTAACGAATTTCGGTAAGAAGTTAGTATTCCGCAAGAAAATTAAAGTCAAACAAAACATGATCTGCGTCTAACACAAAACTTTCGGCTATGCTATAAGCTAAATCAAGTATTAGCAAGGATGGAGAAGTTCCACTGTCATTTGTTATAAAACATTTTTTTATAGTAGAACTTTTCAATCATCTAACAATTAAAACCAAAGCAAGCTTCCTAACCTCTTCGTTACTTACTCCTTGGTGCCACCCGATGCAAACGATCGAACGCATACATCAATGTTCAAATAACTGAGAAAGGCTCACGACAAACAGAAACTAATTGTGGAGATAAAACATCGATATTCACAGTCAACGGCCGCTCGATGGTTTTTGTCCAATGAGAAACTAAAATTGCTAGGACTAAGCTCCTCTGATGAAGCCTGAAATCGGACACTCCTCAGTCATTCGATTTATTCAATCGATTGCTTCTGTCCCAATCACTTGACTATCCCTAACCTAATTATCTCACTTCTGACCAACTCCATCCATTTGGTACCAAAATGTGATGATTTCTTGTACACACGTGTGTGTAATCTCACAATTCGTTCACTCACACTCCCTAATGTGAGCGAAACCGGAAGTTGGGAATCAAGCGCAGCACGTGACCACTGGATGGACTTACTCGCCCGAAAGCGTTTAGTAAGAAAAGTCAAGTTGTTATAGATGATAAAATGTTCGATTAAAAAGCTGCTCGGGACATATACTCATTAGAAAACTATAAAATTGCCCAATGCTGTACAAATAGTGTGGATACTGCATGCACAAGTTGTCGTGTTTAACTGATTAACAGCACCACACCTTGAAATGATGGAAGGCTCATTGATATCCAGCTAGTCTTACTAAGTCAATGAAAAAGACATTAAGATGACTGTGATAAACCATAAGAGCAGACCATGGGAACAAAGTGCTTCCGTTATTCAAACAGACAAACACAACGCGTCAGTCAGTCATGTGTTCGTAAGGTCATTACGTTGAAACAACATCAATTTATAGGCCGGCCCATCGAGGGATGTATTCCACTGAACAACAAATCAGAGGAAATGGTAAAAAACGGAGTTGCACCCATGGACGTTCAGTGGCCCGTGGCCGTGCTTTAGGTAACATTTTAGTATAACAACCAACTCATCCTAGCCCTGAAGAAGACTTTCAACTAAATCATCTATAAGCAATATCCCGTTATCGGGGAACCAGACGTATCACGACGGCATCACATCACGTGAACCAAAAACTAAGGCCACTCAAGTGGAGTACCAGGCGGACAAAGTTAAAACCTCCACAAGCGACAAACGCATGAGGTAGCGATAGCTGATTGTCGATGGAGAAACGCTTCTGTGGACAATGAATAAAACAATTCCACACTCACGAACCACTGCATTATCACTCTTGACGACCCGAGATCCATTGACAAATATCACGGGTTGATTCTATGTGGAGGAAACCTCATATCCATGAAACTGTTATCATCAAGACAATCTGGTCCGCGATGGGATTAACATCTGGACACGACCGCCTCATATAAGTTGAAGTAGCTTTCTTCGGAATGAAGCCACTGATGAAGTTCTTCAATTTGCTATTTGTCACCGTACCACTTCGTCCACGTTTGAACATAACTCGCATTATATTCGCACCAACAATTTTCATTGCGTGAACACTACCGGATTTCCGTCTGATTGTTGTTTATTCGACGGTTGTAAAGTGATCTCTTATTCTCCTCTGATCGGTAGCCAGCTGGCTTTTAATGATGAGACGGTACAGAGAGAATAACCTTCACTTAACACATTCTGATTATTTTCATAATAAACCTTCCGATATTTCACGTATAAACATTCATATATCAAAATCTATCAATCACACTTCATTACTTCTTAATAAGGGCAGCCACCTTCAACGATTAATTCATCATTTTCTGCAGTCACTGTAGTGAATTCCGAAAACTAGTTTTTATCGAAAAGAGGTATCCGTTAAGAAGATCCTTCGTTCCCACTTTACTTATCACAGTCCTGAATAAACTTATCTCATCCAGTTTTGAGTTAAACTTTGTCTAAAGCAAGTCTGGTAGGTAACTAAACTACAGTGTGCACGCAAGCAGTGTAATAATACAAGCCTCCTCGAGTTATGCGCGGGTAATTAGACACCGGCATTTGCTGTACAACTGGTTCACAATCGGTCTGATCATGAACTGGTCAAAGACTCACTGCATGCAGTTAAAGCAGACGAGCACAGGAAAGCCATTGGTATTAACGATGGACCCATCAGAAGTAAGGAAAACCACCACAGAATCCGTTCTCTACAAAACAACATTGAAATTAATCAGCATAATGTCCAAACAGAAAGGGGTTTTACTAAAAGGTACAGTGGTATATCTATCAGAAATGCTCTAACAGGGGACGGCATCGCCGATAACCCCAACAGAGAGCAGCAATCTTGCGGACTCGTCCGAAACCCAGGTTTATCCATCAACTGTCTCACCGCCAATCATAGGTATACTTAGGTCCACGAAAGAAAATGACTGTGATTGTCCAAAAATAAGTTCAACATATTCCTTTACTCCGACTGTAAGTCCACAGATCTTGGTATACCCCACCTTCAACTTCGTACGTTCTGCACTGGGCAGCTCGTATCCAAAAAGACTTGTCGTCGAAAGGTGCAAGTTCATGATAAACTCTACACGATCCTCTATCCCAGCCTGACTGTTACAGTCTTAGCCTCACATGAAGTTCAGCAGGCAGGACAATTATTATGACCAAAGAAAAAGCAAATTTAACATGATGTGACGTAATCTACGACAGTACGCACAACGGTGTCCATTTGCGATATCCCTAAATCATTACCACACTACATAGGTGATAACGGAATCCTTCCAAGATTTGTCCATGCCTATGCGTCAGGGAAGTAAAACTTCGAGCCGGTGTGTTGCCTACGAAAAGTAGTCGCTCATATGGCTGCCTAAAATCGATCAAAGAGCGAACATACTGATGATGAAATCTAATCGCACATACTGTAACCATGCGCTCTAACGCAGACGACTTAACACAATAGTTACATTAATTTTTCGTGAACAGATAAGCAAAAAGGTCACAAAGATGCCAAAACATCATATAGCTATGGCTGGTTCCTTTCTCAAACAAGCCATTATTACATTAGAAGACCTTTGCAACCGATGGGATCAGTATAGAAAAAGTACTACATTCCAAGTAAAGCGGGATAAATGTGGCTCCTGAGAGATAGTGCAAAATACATCAACTTTCCTCCAGCCTCTGAATCGCCCTTTCCCCAAAGTAGCACGGTATTCCGTTGAACTTAATAACAGAAATTTCAAACATCCATCATCACATAAATTTCTCCAACAGATGGTCTCACAAACTGTGGCAAGTCAGACTAGTGTGGTACTTATTCAAGGCTCTCTCAAAGCAATCGGTTTGGAAACAGAAGGTGCCCAGCATACGTGTGATAAAATCATACATTAATTCTCAAAACTTCCCCAATTCAGATAAAATGATTCTTAAGCACCACGTAATGAATAATATTGACAACCCAAT